>CAUYON010093430.1:0-13833 GCA_963573935.1 Arctocebus calabarensis
ATATAGTGATCAAGAAAATGCCATGAAGGCTATCTGTAACAGTACGATCAAAACATTTCTGAATGTATATGAATCGTGCCCTATGATTGCACCAATGTACAGAATTATGATTCAATAAAATTATTAAAAAAAAAAAAAGACTGCATTTGATGACTTTCTTTGTAGCTGAGAGACATCCTTATGTGAAAGGCAATGGACCAGTGGGACTTCTGCAGAGCTTTTTAAAGGAGTTAACTCAGATGGGATATTTTTGTTGTGTACACTGCTATTCTGCATAATAGGATTTTATTGTTAAGAAAGAAGATAAGCTACTCATGGTTTCTGACATATAATTATTAATTTGTATGTCAATTACTTTCCATAGGTAAATCTTCCCCCAACCCTACATCTGTTGCTTCTAAATGGTAGCTTCCTACTATCACATAGTTGATCACTGCATTCTGATTCTTTGGCAAGAGATTGCCATAGGCTCAGTTGAATTTTGATTGGTTGAACTCTCTTTGTGATCTATGTCTAATTACTTATTAGTGTGTGCAATGCCATTCCCTAGGTTATCTACCCTTACACAGCTATAGAACTATATGAGTTTATAGTTCACATACTATATAATTATTTTTATTTCTTCTAAGCAATTGCCATATAATGTCCATTCTGATTATCCCACAGAAGGAAGTTTCTAAACTCAGATTCTCCCTGCCTCAAACAAACATATTCCCAGTAGAAGCTTAATCACTCAGCACAGCCTGAATTGGGTCTAGTCTGGCTGCTTTATTAAATTGTCTGCACAGTTGACTATTATTCTACTGATACTTAAAGCATCCTAATTTTCCCACTGCATATATGACGTTCTTTTCTAAAAATAATTGATTTTTAAAGTATAATCATTTAAATAACCCATAAAATAAAATGGACTCTACTAATAGCCACATATCTCTTCAGAAACACAAGAAAAATGCAATACCTTCAAATACTATTGGCCAATAACCATGAGATGATTTTCGTGAGATTGGCTGCACAGCTATTATATTCCTATTAGGTTTCTAATTTTATACGTAAAAATGCTTGAGACCTGAAAAACCAAGAAACTTCTCCAAAGACAGAGTGATCCCCCACCCCTTCTTTGTGTAGCGCATAGGAAATTTGGAGCTCATTCAGTTTGGGTCTTTTTCGGTATTTGTTGTTGTTAAAATGTGAATCAAGCACTTATGACAATTCCTGTTTATGAAAAATGACTCATAGTTTTTAGCAAAAGTGCCAAACTCAACTGTGTACAGCACAGTATTGAGAGGAGAAAGTTAAATTTATCCTCTAAGTGAGGAAATGCAGACAAATAAAACCAAAATTTCTCTCCAGCATCCTGCATCAATGTCTTGGGTGGTCCATGCTTAGTCATCAACCAAAAAAAAAAAAAAAAAAAGTAGAAGAATAAGTGCAAAAGACTTTCAAAGGTAAAATATGCTCTGCAAATGCATTGAAAATACTTAAATTACTTACAAAAAAAAAGACCCCCTTTGTAATAGGTAGAATACAGGACAAAGGATGCAATAGTGACCCATTTTGTGGACCTCCAAGTTGAATTCTATAAAACTATTTTTCAATGATGCTGGAGATATTTCATAATTAAGTCTTTCAACAGTAAAGTTGGTTGTTTATTAAGAGTATTTTTAAAACAACTATAAATAAAAATATATTAAGATTGAATGAAGGTCTTCCTTATTGAGAATCTATGGTGTACTCTTCCCAGGCTTCACAACAGACAGGGGCCCCACAAATGTAATGGCCGGATCAGCAACCTTTCAGGGCACTCTGACTTCCCTGGAAGTCACCTCTGTCTCTCTCAACCTCTCTTCAAGATGTCTCTATTAGCTTTATTCCCTTAAGAATTCAAGTTTACCTTTAGAGGAACAACAATTCAAAGCTGTAGCCCACATTCTCTATGGGCAAGAGCAAGTCTTGAATCTTTTATCAATCATTTATCTGTTTGTGTGAATGAATTTATTTCATAGAGCAGAGAGAAAGGAGAAGCTGGGACACAGTGTTGTTTATTCCCAAAGCAGCAGCTAGGCTCCCTGGAGGTTGTTACTGCCCTCCCAACCCTAATCATCAGTATTTAGGGGGAATCATTCTTCTCTGGTTGATAACCACAGAGGTCCTAGGAGGGGCCCCCTCGTGGAAATCTCCTGCAGACCTTTCTGGGGGGTGCACGCAACATTCCCTGATTATGACACTCTGAAGGATGTTTCCATAAAGTGCAGAAATGTTAAGGTCCATTTGGGGTATATCTCTTTTCAACTTCAAAAGAATATTGTTGTCTGTTATATTTAGAACACACAACAACCCTATAAGATATGTATTATGTATTGCATTTTACAGATAAGCAAATGGAGGCTAAGAGAGTGTCTCAATGTGACTCTAAGTCACACAGGTAGGCTGGTTTTTATTTTTCTAACTCATCCTAACTACATCATCCTGTCTACAAAAAAAATCCACCTTACGTTTTTACAATACTTTCAGTTCACAAAGCTTCAGGGTTTTTGTTTGGTTTTTTTCTTCTCCTTCTCTCCAAAGACTTCCTGAGGCTAAATGTGTTTCTTCAACTGATTGAGTGCACCAAAAAACAAATGTAAAGAGATGGCAGATACACAAGGCAAGATCCTAGTTTTGTAAAACATGTAAATAGCCACATCATCAGTAGTAGGGGGAGAGGTTGAGGGAGGCAGCCACTTTCAGGACACTATGACTGAATCCCAGATTCATAAGTCTGACTTATCATCTTGGGCAAGTCGGACTCTCTAAACTCTCCTTTGAAAGCTGTAACATGGAAGTGATAGAGGTGAACATGTTTTGTAAATGGCCATATACGTGTTAGGGGTTAAAATTATTAAAAATAGGGTCCACAATTTGGAGGAATTTGAAATTGTGCACTTAATTCATCTCCACAAAACCCAGCATTGAAGCAGGCCAAGTAAATTTTTGAATAAATAATCAAATGCACACATAATATGCACATTAATTGGTGACAACAGCCTGAACTAGAAACCGAGAAAACAATGTTTGGACAGGTAGATGAATGGAGAGGTCCAGGAACTATCTCTTGTTTATAAAGAGCTTGGGGTCTAGAGAACAGGTGCCCATCCACACGCTCATGTGACTGCCAGCCCTTTGGAAGTGACAGAATAAGAATTACAATGAGTATTCATGGCCCTAACTTGGGGCCCTAACTATGGACAGCTACCCCACTGTTTCTTTCCTTTATCCTACTCACCACAGGGTTTGGAGTTGGGACTGAGATATACCTTTGCTCAGTGTTAACATTTCGTGATTTTGTTTCCCCATCTTGCCTAAGAACCCTCAGCTTCCTTGAAGCAAACTACAACACCTGTTAGACTTCTCTGCGAGTCCATCCATGGACTCCACAGTCACTTTCTTCTATCCACTAAAGAAAGTGGGTCACTTTCTTCCCCACCACTTCTATTCCTATCTTCGTTCCTGGTGATTTCAAAATCCAGATAGGTGATCAAACAGACGAACTGTCGTCTCAATTTCTTACCTCCAAAATCTATTTCAACTCCATTATGACTCACTCCCATTGTCATTCCCTTAGACCAGGGCACGGCAGTAACATACTTCTTCCAAAATTTCCATCTTAAAGTCACTCCATCTCTGTCCACATATCTTTCCCTTGATATTTCCTTTAGAAGCCTGACTCCAAAGTCCCATGACTCCAGAAAAAGGTAAAAGCCATTGCCTTATCACCTTTTTACTATTCTTATACTTCAGACCTCACTTTTGCATTTGATTACTGGCCCATCTTCTTAATCAGCCTCTTGTGTAAACCACCAACTCTCTCATACCACTCTCTCTAGCCTTGCAACATACCAACTCTGGCTACATCCAGCTCCCGGTGTGCTTTATACCCATAGTTAAGCCGCTAAGCAGAACTAGATGGGAAAAAAATGCACATTTTTGTCAATGGACCTCAAATGTAATTCATGATCACAAAATTTAAGAGCCACTCCCAAGTGCAAATACATTTCCATTCACTCTCTCATTCTCCCGGATCACTGTTTTACGCTTTATCTTTCTTCTCAAAACTTCCAAACACTCTTGTCCTTCCTCTCTCTCTGCTGCTGACTTTCACTGCTATTTCACGAACAGTTTGGAACCACCATGAGAAGTACCTGTATTCTCCAACCACCAGAGCTGTAAGCCTACCTAATATCTGTACCTAATTGTGATTTTGCAGAATTGTAACAACTGGTTACAAATCTGAATAGGCAGCAGCACTAAACAACCAGAACTACCATAGCAGTGCAAAGCCCTAAAATATCAGCCCATCTGTACCCTCACGCCCTCCCTTTACCTGGGGAGTGAACACGCTGTCTCTACTCCTAGCTTGGACCAGCCCTTCTCTTAGGCACCGGACCACATTCTTTGTCCACTCAGGACATTACTTCTTTATCTGCTCAGGATATTACTTCTCTAATATCTGTTTTTCTTCTATATCACATTTTTCCTCTCTGTTGATT
Organism: Arctocebus calabarensis; assembly: GCA_963573935.1. Taxonomy (NCBI): domain Eukaryota; kingdom Metazoa; phylum Chordata; class Mammalia; order Primates; family Lorisidae; genus Arctocebus; species Arctocebus calabarensis. Next base: position 4,530 of record CAUYON010093430.1, read on the forward strand.
TATTCTCTGCGAAATACAAGCATCCCATAGGGTCTTCTATCTTCAAAAAAAATTTTGATTCAATCTACCTCCTGATTTTTCTACTCTCTTTTGTTTCCACTGTCTATTATGACTTATCTTCAGCTTTTTACTTCCATTCTTCCTTGACACCATTCCTATCAGGCTTTCATACCCTTCACTCATTGAGACAGCTGTTGTCAATATCTTCCTCGTTACTAACTCCAGCCATTAATTCTCAGTTCTTATCTCACTCATGGTCTTAGCAGCAGTTAACACAGTGGATCACGTCCTCCTTTTTGAAACATTATTTTATTTACTTTCTGGATGAAATGTTTTTGGGGGGCTCCTCTCTATGTAGTTGTCCCACATGTTCCTGAATCCCAATATTGGGGGTGTTCCCCACCTCCGTCTGCAGTTTACTGAACACATCGAGTGACAAATTCTAGACTCCTAGAATGCTTGCTCTCCTATTTCCAATCTACTATCCCTCCTTAGGTGACCTGATCCAAAATCATGAATTTATATGCCATTTCTTCATATGCAAGAAACTTCGAAGCTTCTATCTTCAATCAGAATTTCTCCTCTGAACTCACAATTCATATATCAAACTGTCACATCTATTTGCTTATCTAATTGCTGCCCTAAAAGCATTTTGTTCTGGAAAATGGGATCATTTTATTCCCTCTGCAAATTTGCTGGTGAAAATGGGATCATTTTATTCCCTCTGCAAATTTGCTGCTGCCCCAGTGCTACCCAGTGAAAGTAGATAAAATCTCCATTCACCTGTCACTCAGCCTGTTTTTTTTATTTTTATTTTTTCCTCTCACTGTCCAAATCCAATCCATCAACAAATCCCAGGACTTCCATAAACAAATCCTAGGGAACTACATTTAAAATACAGCTAATTCTATCACTGCTCTTACATGACTGTATTCCTAGTCCAGGGCACTATCATCCTTTTCCGGAATGTCATCTTTCACCTGGAATCCTGCAGTAGGCTCCTAACCCGTCTCCCTGTCCCAAACTTGTCCTTAACAGTCTATTATCAACCTAGCGGACAGGTTATTTTACCTTATTTTTAGAACATAAATGTGATTGGGCTTATCACCTGCTCAGAATCCTCCAAATTTTCGCATCACATCTGGTATAAAACCCAAAGTCCTCACCTTTGTGTCCTGGTCACTGACTCCCTCATTCACCTCTAGAACTTAGTCCAGAGCCTGTCTGCAAGGAGCAGCTATCTGCTGTTTGTTCTGACTTTGGAAGCCATCCCAGTTTCAAGTTGTGGATATTGCCAATATTTTTTTTTCTCTGTGTGCTTTTGTATGTAAGAGATACAAGCTTGTTCTCCCAGATTGGGGTACAAATATATTCATATCTCTAACCTTTTTTCCCATTAGCTTCTCAAGTCTCTTCCTTCAGAAAACTCCACCGTCTTCTGCTTGAGGATTTTATGTCCTTGTCACCTGTCCTCCTTACTCCATCCCTACCTTCTAAATGCCTAAGAACTGTAGGGTTCTCTCAGCCTAAAGGGGAAAGGGGATGGAGCAGCAATTTCTTCCCTCTCACTAGATCCCAGATTCCTTATACAATTTGTTTTCCCTTTACACCAAACACTAACTCTTCCTATCAGCAGGGAGGGACCATTTATTATTAATCTTTTTTAAAATAACAAAAATTACAAACTCTTCTTACTCCTCTCAAACCAAGGTTTGATTATTTATCATAATAAAGTATCACTTTGTCGGAACAAAACAATTTTTCTATACCACATTTTATTATTGCACATAATACAAATACTCCATCTATTTATTTAAAAGACTATTTATCCTGTTAGAGCAGTGGTTCTCAACCTTCCTGATGCCACAATGTATTTTCATTGTTAAAAAGGAGTCATGACCCACAGGTTGAGAATTGCTGTGTTAGAGAGAGAGAGAGATCCTTGAGGAAAAAAACTCAAGGAATACACAGGTTTCTCATCACAGAACCCCGCCCATAATAAGATTTACGGTGCACATAGTAAGGGCTGAAGTCAGCAGAGTTGAGTAGTTGTTTTATACAGACAGATGAACAAATAGCTTTATCCAAAGACATCTCAACAGGCACTGATGAACGTAGCTCCCATTTATTACAGAAAGTATATAACTGGTTTATTGACCACGGAGTTTTATGCTCTTTAGGCTGGTCTCTTGCTGCCACTTTAAAATGTGTTCAGTAGAGGTCATCGTCCTTTGATACTAAAGTGAGGCTGGGCAGATTCTAGGCCTATTTCTGATTTACTCATAGATGACAGAGTCTCCCACTTTAAACCAGAAACACAGCTTCATTCAGAAATCAGAGCACACTCAGTTCATGAGATTAATCAAAGGCTGCGTCTTCCCCAAGGCTAAGACATGGAGTTATTGCTGCCTTCCTCTAAGGAAGACAGTGATGGGGCCCACTCCTCACTCACCTCCTGCACTACTAGCTTTCCAGCTTATCAGTCAAATCTGGTAGAAGAAGAACAGACAGGTGATGGAAAAATTCTTACCTGACAAGTGATTTTCTCCATTCTGTTCTGGCTGATGATTAATGATGAGGTTTTTTCTTGGGATCATTTTGATGGGAAATGATCTCTCCCATGGTGGAGATCTTTCTCCAAAAGATTCTTTGACCCAAGTAAAGGGTAAGTCTCTTGTGTGGGTGGTTACTTATGACTCCATTAAGCTCCCCAGATGCTTAGCCTTGACTGCTTACTGTAAATACTGTGGCTCATAGGAAGTGAATTGGTAAATACTGGTTTTCTTTAATGTGTCACCATATCTGAGCCATAAAAGTCATTCACACATTTACTGCTCTGATGCTCTGGACTACAAGACCACTACAATTCAGCCTTTGTAATCTTTCTGCCAACGGCCATTTGAGCTTTCTCAGGCATCTGTCCTTGAGTCTCCCAAATGTAGGGAATTCTTTCAGACTCTCCAAGTGGTCCCAGGGGTATGTCCCCCCACCACACACACACACAGGCTCACTGTAAAGACACTCTTGTCCCTTCTTTTTCCTTTTTGGAAGGAGAAGGTAGAGATTCACAGCATAGCAATGTCTCTTTCTTAAGATAATGTCACATATTTTTGTTCTTTCATCACAAGAAGTCTTTTCTTCCTCCTAGGTATGGTTCTTTTTTTATATACCTGCTATGCCAAATAATTTATGAGTGAGTGTTGGACAGCATCAGACATTGTATACTGTTGACTGTTTGGGTGATGGATTTCATAGGAGTTGCCTTCCCTGGGACCAGCTTGATGCTTTCAAGGCTTCCTTGTACATCTGTGAGGGTGAATCTAGAGGACCCTCTAGTCCAGTGGTTCTCAACCTTCTTAATGCCGTGACCCTTTAATATAGTTCCTCATGTTGTGGTGACACCAACCATAAAATTATTTTCATTGCTACTTCATAACTATAATTTGCTACTGTTATGAATCGCAATGTAAATATCTGATATTCAGGAGACCCCCCAAAGGGGTCGCAACCCACAGATTGAGAACCACTGCTCTAGTCTAAAACTAAGTAACCCAGGCTGTATTAAGTACTGCAGTTATAACCTCCTATTTTATTGTCTCCCTTCATTTAGCCAATGGACATGCAAACTATTCCTAGTCCTTTGTGAGCTCACAGAATTGATCAGCTTCATGAAGTTTTACCCCATATGACTGCACCCCAATATTCAGACAGATCTTCTGGGGGATCCTCTGCAAGTCTTTTCAGATCTCTTCTCTCCAGGGATCTGCCTCCAAACTGTTGGCTGCCTAGAACTTCAATCTCTCAATTCAGGGTAACTCTGGCTCTGTTTGGGCTCCCTCTAATGGATCCTAAAAACTGCCTTCAGACAGAAAGTTGCAGTAATTGTGATACTCACATGCCTTGTTTCCTTTCTGTCAGAGATCACAGTTTTGCACAGTCTGGTTCTCCGGTATCTTCAAGCAACTGTTTGATGATTTTTACAATTTTCTAAATGTTTCCCATAGCAAAGCGATCCACAAAGTGTGTATCCCTTCATAGGCAGGAATGGGAGTCATCCTTACTCTTTTTCATACATCTAATTCAACTAATGAATCTGAGTCCAAGAAGTAGGTCTCAACTATTTATTTTGTATACCTTACACATGGCGGTTTGGCTTTGGCATTTGGGGGTTGATTTTCATCTTGCTATTGCTAGGGAAATTTTAATGTTATTCTTCTCTTATAATATCTCTGAAGCTAATAGTAGGGGAAAAAATGGCCCTTACCTGGAACTGAATTTGTACTTGCTATGTATTTGCTTAGGCATGCGATAGAGCTCTGCATCTCAGATTCCCCATAAGGAAAAGTAGATAATAATTCTCAACCTACCCATCTCACAAGTATAGATCAAATGGAGAAACAGGCAGAATATTGCCTTGAAGTACAAGGGACTATAACCATCTGTGTGACCTGAAAGGTAACAGAAACTGCCAGTGATTAACATTTATTATTTAATTCATACCATATAACTATCTTATAAATTGGTAATATTACTCTGTGACTTTTGTTTTATTATTCCTGATACAGCAGTTGAGGATTTAAAAGGTGACGTAACATGCTCTATTTTATAGAGCTACTAAGGAGGAGAGATGGGATCTGAAACCTGCATCATGCTGCTTGGTTTCATTTATTTATTTTTTTAATTTCAGAATATTAGTTTCAAGGTACATGTGTTTTGTTTACATATTTTGTTTTTGTATAGATCTAGGCAAAGTTGTAAGTGTGCTCTTCACCTTCAGAGTGTGTAGTATGCCCAATAATGTGAATTTATCCATCCCTACCTCCCCCTACAGCTTGATTTTCATTGAGATTTGCTTCCACATGTACACTTTAATACTGATTGATTCATTTCAATTTACTATGGAATACAAGTTTGTTTCTCTATTCTTATGATGTTTCACTTTGAAGAATGGTTTCCAATTAATATAGGTTGTCATGGGTGGCATCTGTGGCTCAAAGGAGTAGGGCGCTGGCCTCATATGCGGGAGGTGGCGGGTTCAAACCCAGCCCCGGCCAAAAACCACACACACAAAAAAAAAATTCAGATTGTCACAGAAGATAATAAATCACTACTTTTTTAATGGATGAGTAGTATTCCATGGTATGTATATACCATATTTTAGTTAACTTTAGTTTAGTTTAGTTTTGTTTTTATTATTGTTTCAGGTTAAATTGAGGGCACAAAGAGTTAGGCTATAATGTTTGCATTTGTTAGGTAGATTCCTCCTTATAATTATGTCCTGCTCTCAAAAGATGTGTTGTACTTATAAACTAAGATTATGCCTATTAAGAGGGAACACACACGATGCCCTCCGTCCTCCCGTCTCCCTGCTCCCTTTTCCTCCTTCTCCCTCCTTGAATTCATTTGAGTTTTTCTTCTATGTAGGCATGTATTAGATCATATACTGGATTCATAATAATATTGAGTACATTGAATTCTAGCTCCTCTATTCTTGTGATTCTTTACTAAGAAGAATGTGTTTCAACTCTATACAGGTTAATACAAAATATGTAAAGTCTCCATCTTTTTTATGGCTTAATATTATTCCATGGTACACATATATCACAGTTTGTTAATCTGTTCCTGGGTTGGTGGGTACTCAGCTTATTTCCATGTCTTTGCAATTGTGGATTGTGCTGCTATAAACATTTGAGTGCAGATGGTCCTTATTATAAAATGGTCTTTTCCCTTTTGAGTATATACCCAGCAATAAGGTTGCTAGATCAAATAGTAGGTCTAACTTTAAGTTCTTTGAGATACCTCCATACAATTTTCCATAGAGGTTGTACTAATTTTCAGTCCCACCAACAGTGTATAGAAGTGCCTTTCTCTCTGCATCCAGGCCAACATCTGTTGTTTGGGGACTTTTTAATATGAGTCTTTCTCATTGGAATTAGATGTTATCTCAATGATTTTGATAGCATTTCTCTAATGATTAGAGACAATGAGCATTTCTTCATAAGTTTGTGGGATATTGGTATACCTTTATTTGAAAAGTTTCTGTTCAAGTCTTGTTAGTGGGATTATTTAGTTGTTTCTCACTGATTTGCTTGAGTTCTTTGTAGATTCTGGTTATTGGTCCTTTGCCAAATGTATAGCATGTGAATACTTTCTCCTAGAATGTAAGTTGACTTTTGTTCTTTTTGTTGTGTCCTTGGCTGTGCAGAAACTTTTTTTTTTGATAATTTTATTGAATCATAATTATGTACATTGGTGCAATCACAGGGCACGATTCATATACATTCAGAAATATTTTGATCGTACTGGTCCCATTTATTTATTTTTGTTGTTCTGATTGTTTTTGGAATCTTCTACATGAATTTTTTGCCTAGGCCAATATTTATGAGTTTTTGCAACATTTTCTTCTACAATTATTATAGTTTTCTGCCTTAGGTTTATGTCTTTTATCCATTGTGAGTTAATTTTTGTGAGTGGTGAGAGGTGCAGATCCTGTTTCAATCTTTTACATGTGGCTATCCAGTTTTATCAGCACCAAAGAGATTCTTAAGTACATGTTTTTATCTGTTTTTTCAAAAATCAGAGGAGAATATGGGGATAATTTCATATCTGTGTTATCTGTTCTGATGCTGTTTGGTTTTAAAACTTATCACTTTGGACATAAACTATTTCTCTTCCTTCAAAGGATGTCTTTTTTTTTTTTTATCTTTCATAGGTGAACTAGAATTCCTGCCATAGGATAGGTACTGTACATTGTTAAGAATGCCTACAGTGATATTGTAGTTTATTATGCATTTCACCCTTAACATGGCTGTTGTCAGAATTTTATCTTCATCTTCCAGAAATATTAGTTTACCAGTTACCACTGTGTCAGCCCACTATTCCCATTAGGTTGCCTAGCAGGGAATCTTAACATTTTCCATAAAAAGCTGACCACTGATCATCTTAAGTTGTAAGACCTCTGCACAATGTTCTTTTACATAAAAACTAGCATCTTTCTGGTGTCTCTCCCATCAGCTAGTCCAACTCATGTCCAGTGTTTGCAAATCTTTTCTATGCTGGAGTAATAAGGATAGGGAGAAAAGTTGAATATCAGGTAAAATGAGGGCTGGATAAATTCAGAGTAAATCTAAAATAAGACCCAGGACTGACTCTTAATTCTGTTGTCAAAAATGTGAAGAGCTGTCATAGGAAAGAAGATCAATTCAAGAAGTTCAAAAAAAAAGGAGGGGGACTTCTAGTAGAACTGAACATTTCAACTTAATAAAAAAGAACAACTTAGAATGTTAACAAAAAACCAGAATGAGCTGCCCAAGAAAGCCATGGGTTCTTACTGAAGAAAGAATCAGAGATGTGGGATATCCACTTAGTGGGAAATTTGGATACATTGAGGATTCCTTCATCCAGGTCCCAGAGAAAAAAACCCAAGTGATCTGCAAATGGACCACAGGGGATCTGTGAGTTCCTTAGAATTGTATATATGAATGTAATGTCAGTTTTTCAGGGAGAAAGTTTAAAGCTCTCCTTAGACTGTCAAAAATCTATTGGACTCAAGGCTAGATGAAAAGTCTGTTAAACACAGAGAGATCTCATTATATTTCAATTTTCAGAAGAGATTTTTATTTTGGAAGGGCAGTCAGATTGTTTGATTCTGAAGTCCCTTGTACCTTTAATATGCTCTTTTCAAATTAAGTGCAAGAAGAACTAAGGAAATGACTCTTTAGGCATTGTAAACTATATTTTAGGGTCTATGGCACTTACAATAATAAAAGGAAAAAAATTAAACCATGTTTGGCCACTACCTGTTTGGCTACTACAGTACATTGAGGCATTTTTTTCCCCAATAGAAGAACAAAATCAAAGCCTGCTTCTGGCCATTGTCCAAAGCATCTCATCACTTAAGAATCTGATTTTGAAAAAGCCAACCACAGAAACAATACTCTAGAATTGAAGTAATTCACTATAAACAGAGTCCAAATTAATATTTCCCTTGTGAAAGGGGAGGTACTTTAAAATGCAACAAAGTATGTAGAAAGCATAACTATCAATTTGAAAAATATCTGAGAACAGAAAAACATAATCTAACTGAAAATCTAAAACACAGGCAAACTCTATTCCCTGTGGGAGTACTTCAGAGCTCTCATTAAACTGGGTCTTTAAATATTGCCAAATTTCCCCATCAAACATCTTCTTACTCCCAAAGCAGTTTTCTCTCCTTTGATTTTGATGTGACTGCAAGAACACCCACTGGTCTAACCTGCAGAATAAAGACCTTGAAGTCCATTCACAAAATTTACATAACAAAAAGGTAAGTAGATTTCCAGAGCTTTCAGCCTGTGCAATAGAAGGTTTAAAAATATTTCCTGCATGTTTCAATTCCTCATTTAAAAAAAAGAAAGTCCATTTACATTTATAAAAAACATAAAAACCTTTATTTCTGTTCACCCAGAAAGATGACTCACTTCCCTAATCATTTACTTTTTTTTTTTAATCAGAATGCTGTACCACAAGCTGTCTTAAATATATTGATTTTCCCCAAAATATCCAGGAATCTTACAGCTATGACAACCAATATATAAAAATAAAATAATAACTAATAAAAGTAAAGATCAATATAGTTCTACTCTGTCTGTCATTGAACAAGATATACATACAACTTTTTAAACTAAATTCCATCTGAGATCTGGAATTTTAGATGTCAGGGACAGAATTTGGAATTTGAGGTCAAATATTCCTGGACATAGCTTGGCAAGAGAAAAAAAAATGATGACATTGGATTGAAGTTAACAAAAAATAAGTTTGGAAGATAAAAATAACTCATTGCTCACATTTAATAATGGTGAAGAATATTTTTAAAATTTACTTTGTTGCAGAAAATCTCCCAATAATAGTTAAATCTGTACTTTGGTCATGTAAGAGAAACTAAAATAATTTAACAGACTTTTGCATGAGCAGTTCTATTTCATCACAAAAATGAGGATAACACATGCAGATGTATGTGCTCATCGCACATCCTTAAATGATTTGCAAAAACATAAGTAAAATTGAGATATCAAGACTCCCAAAAAGCAGAAATGAAGTAAGATGCCCACCAAGCAGAACAATTTTTTTTCTATCAGCTGTTACTTTCAGGAAGGAATGTTAAATATTAAGAAAAAGAGACAACAGGCTACAAAATCAACACTCATAAATCTGTAGCCTTTATATATACCAATAATAGTCAAGCTGAAAAAACAGTCAAGGATTCTATCCCTTTCACAGTAGTACCAAAGAAGATGAAATATTTGGGAGTTTATCTTACAAAGGT
>CAUYON010093436.1:0-57436 GCA_963573935.1 Arctocebus calabarensis
ATGGATGGAGCTGGAACATATTCTTCTTAGCAAAGTATCTCAAGAATGGAAGAAAAAGTATCCAATGTACTCAGCCCTAATATGAAGCTAATTTATAGCTTTCATATGAAGGCTAAAACCCAATTATAGCATAGGAATACAGGGACAGGGGACAGGGAGGGGAGGGGAGGGGGGAGGATGGGTGGAGGGAGGGCAATTAGTGGGAACACACCTACGGTGCATCTTAGCAGGGTACTGGGGAAACTTATTAAATGTAGAGTATCAATGTCTTTATATAGTGATCAAGAAAATGCCATGAAGGCTACCTGTAACAGTATGATCAAAACATTTCTGAATGTATATGAATCATGCCCTATGATTGCACCAATGTACAGAATTATGATTCAATAAAATTATAAAAAAAATAAAAATAAAAAAATAATAAGGTTACCAAGGGTGGCGCCTATGGCTCAAGGAGTAGTGTGCCCTCCCTATATACCGAGGGTGGCAGGTGAAAACCCAGCCCCAGCCAAAAACTGCAAAAAAAAAAAAGTAAAGTTACCAAAAGAAAAAATTAAATGCTCAAATAAGTGCAAAAAAAACTAAAAATAAAAACAAGTTTGTGAAAAACAATGAAACTTTTCTGTGGTGAAATCACAGCTGGAAAGGCCATGGCAATAAGCTTGTAGAAGGACCATTTGACAAGGAAGCTTATCCAGATGGAGAGAGGATTTTGATCTAAATTTGAGGAAAATTGACCTATTTTCACTGGGAAAACAGACTGAAAACAAGAGCAGCAGGTCCACGGTGTGGGGCAGGACTCTGAGCTCTTGAGGAAGACGCCAAAGTATTGTTCAGGGCTTTGAACTGGCCACTAACTTCCTTTGAAAGATATTAGATAAGAATGCTGCTTTAAAATGAGGGTTGTGCTTTTCTGAAAACAAATCGTATATATTGCTGAGAAGACTACGGACTCTCATGGCCTTAGTGTTACAGGGAGCCCAGTGATCGGCCAGGGCTTCTCCATTCATACCTATGCCAGGATATTTATTTTGCAGAAACTTGATGTTAACATGGAAACTTGAATGCAAGACATCTCCCTACAGGTCTTGTGGTCTTTCTGCTCCCTTATATTTCTTTCTTCCGATCATATTAAATGGTAAAGCAGCAACATCACATGTTCTGGGGTATACTGGCTTCATCTGATAAGATCCTGTTTCTGTTCCATAAAGCTCCTGATTGACCTATTGGCTCCCTCTCCAAAGGCTTTGGGGTCTATTGGTGTTTTCTAAATGAGGCACATTTATGATTGATCACGATGTGCCCTGCACCACTCCAGTGTCTGTCCTGTGCACAGCAGTTGGCGGCTCCCAGAGCAGTGAGATGAGGTAGCCTTGATAAAGGGTCACCAAGTCCTTATGGGGAGCAAATAGACATGGCTTCACGTAACACACTAAGACAGTCATTTCTCTCTCAGTCCTTCTGATTGTGTCAAAGGGAAGCTCTACCTCTATCACAAGGTGAAAAGTCGTTGTGCATAACAGAGCAGGCTTCCGGTCAGAGCCTTGACAGGCATTGGAATTACTCAATGGAAATGAAAAACTTTATTAGTACATGTTTGTAAATAAGAAATTAGAGCAAATTTAGTGAAAATTAGTAAATAAACAATACTTGGGGTTTACATGGTTACTTTCTAAGGGGAGTTTGGAAAACACAGGCAAGATCATTACAAGCCCAGAGCCTGGCATGGGGCTCTAAAAATGAATTTTTATAGGAGGAAATAATAAACAAAACCCTTCCAAATCCTTATTTAAGCTGACTTGATTTAAGCCAGTTCTGTTCTATTAGAAACATCCAATCTTTTCTTTTTTTTGCCAAGATTTTCTCCACTTTGAATAAAGGCAGGCTGTTTCTAAACCACATCATTGTATGGTCCATAGGAATATTTTTTAGAACAGTGATTAGCTACAAGGTAGAAAAAGTCACCGTACTCCTGACCTCTGGTTTATTTGAAGGTAGCCAAATGCCTGGTGATTGCTGTGACTTACCTCTCAAAATTACAGGCTCTGGTTGGGGTTTTTTAGTTTTGTTTTAATTTTTTTGTTTTTTGTTTTTCTTCTCTTTGTCAAATTCAGCAAATCATATTTGCTTGGCGTGGAAAGGATTTGTCAGCAGGAAGAAAACTACAGATGGTAACACACATTCTGTAAAATATAAAAACAAAACAAACAGCAGACAAAATAAATTCAAGAGTCTGATCCCCTAAATTTCTGCACTAAGGAACAATTCCAAACTATACACCAAGCTGTTTATGAGGCATTCCTGTTAAGCCTTGGGGTATTTCATCACATTCATGGTATTTGACACAGAATCCATCAGACCCAAGGATACAGCCTAGGATCTTTTTTGAAATGTCATTAAAATAGAAAACATATTTAAGATCACAAAGCTTTGTTTCCTAAGGGATCTTCTAGTTATAAAGCTTATAAGTAGTTATTATTTTACAGGACTTCTAGTCCAGGTAATCTCAGCACAGGCTGCGTGGTGGTGATATGCTGCGTCTTTCCCCAGAAAGACCCCTAGGACTTGGCCTCTGTGAGTTGCTGGCAATTGAATTTACAATATCCACCGTCACCTTGAGTTACCTGCTTCCCTAAGGCTAACCTGCACCTGGTACTGGAAAGGCCCTCCACTAGGAATTCTCGAGAGAAGTGAGAAGGACGTGGAAATTCCAGAGGCACGGTGGAGAGGAAAGCAGTTAACACCCAGTTCTCCTCTTGCCCACATCCAAGTTCAGAGGTGATGATCCAGGGGTGATGATCCAAAGCCAGACTTGTCTGGTGGATTCACTCGGGTTTGCAGAGTGATTGAAAGCCAGCCCTCTCAGGAAGGTCGATCTGCTCCCAGATAAATTAGGAACTGGACAGAATGGGGAACTTAGGATCACTGTGTAACAATCCCATGCGATTCCAGAATAAGCTGCTCAGGCACTCAGCAGTGGAAACAGAGCGTTTGATTTCTGAAGCCATCTTACATCTATTGCTATGATTTCTAAAGAGCTGATTCTGGTCTATATTCCAAATTTCCTTTCTATCATCTGATAATAAAATCTTTTTGTATCTCCATGTGCAAAAGAATTGTATGAAGAACATTTAAAAACTGCACATATCTATTCAGTTTTCTTCATAATTACAAGCTGGCACTTTGTTCTTTTTACCACCTGCAAGCACTTAAAAATAATCTCTCCAGCTCTTATAATTACATCTTAATTATTTCTGAGCAGATCCTTTTTCTCATCTTTATGCCAAGATTGCATGATTAACACATTTTTATCTCTTATGCTTAATCTTTTTATTATCTTATTTGTCTTTCCCCCTTCAGTTACCAACGCAGTACGCATTTATTCAAGTGTAAAGAAAAATTATTATCCTCCATTTGCTAATGTACATTTTCCTGCAAATAATCCAAATTCTGCTTTTCCTGCAAAAGCACCAAGCACCTTTGTATTTTCCAAGTCAAAAATGATATTCAATGGCAACAATCTCAACAAAACAACAAAAAATATGAAATTTGAGTTAGAGTTTTCATTGAATGGTCATATTGTTGTTGCCCGTCTTTTATTAATATTTCTACAATGTTTCCATAGTATTTAATAAATTGCTTTTTACACATGACTCTTTGAATCAAAGATAGTTTTAATTGTGATAGTTATTACAAATCCTCCTCCAAGGATAAAGTCCAAGTGACAGTCTGACAATATAAAAATACCTTCCCCCACCTCCTTGTGGGGAGTTGAGTTAAACTAGGCCTCCTCAGCCAAGAGCCAGGAGGTGCTGGATTGTTTGGAACAGCTTTGATTAAGCCGGCAGGTGCCATGTGTTCCTGAGTAATCGTCATTAGTGTTTAATGTGGAGCCACTGTCGTCCTGGCTACTGGATGAGACCTCAAAGCTTTCCATCTGGGGGGCAAAGAAACTTCCTATGCCAGCTCAGCTGTCCCCATGAGCTGGAAGAAGGTGGATGTCCCGTGCCTGCTCCCTGGCCACCACAAGTTGAAAAAAGGGCATGTCACAGCTACCTTCCGCCCCTGGTTTCTTTTTTGGTCTGTCCCAATACAGACCAAATACTTTTCAGCTTCAACCAAGGGCCCCATAACGCTCATCAATATAATGTGCCCTAATATATTTTTTAATTCTGTCGTTTTGTTTGAAATATAAAATTCTGTCTGCATTTGTGTAAGGACAGGGAAAAGTGGCCATTCTGTCCCATGGTCTTGGGTATGGACAAGATGAAGTTGTCTAGGCTTTCTTCCCGTGGGCAAGCACCACGTGCTCCTAGACCGTGTGCTCAAGCCGTGCTGTGTGACTGCTGCTCTGCTGCTCCACCTGCGGCCACTGTCGTTCCCCTTTGGCCAGGACCTTTTCCCTGTGCAGATTTCAGACTGTGGATCGCAGATCGTGAGGTGTAATTTAGCTCCGTGGCCCACCCCACCCCCCATTTCTTCCCTCCCGTGACACCAGAACCTTTTTTCCACTTATTTAAGGAGATTTAGGGGTACACGTGGCTTTTTGTTACAGGGATGAAGTCTAGGATTCTAATACACCTATCACCTGACTCGTGTACAACTTTCATCCCCCCCAGCCTCCCCTTTCTGAGTCTCCAGTATCCCTAAGTCACTCTGTGACCATACGCACGCCCACTGCTGAGCGCCCACTTAAAAGTGAGAACAGATGGTATTTGTTTTTAACTAGACTTTAAGGGTCCTGAAAAGAATTTAGAGACCAGTTTAAGTTGCCACAGTCTTTCCATGTCACTGAAAGAACAGATTTGGCAAGCTTGCATTTTGGAAAGCAATGGGGTTGCACCCTTTCAGGACTCAGCCGCCTCGAAGAAATGATCAAAGAGCAAAACGCCACTTACGTGGCCACAAATGAAGGGCAGCTGGGCCGGGTTCCCGTTGCGCGTGGCCCACCTGGCAGGCCGTCCTGTTATGGCGCTGCCTCCAAGCCAGGCTGCTTTTCTTGCCTAACCAGGATTATTTAACTCTCTGAAACTCCTAAAAAAAACCAAACGAGGCACAAACCTCTAGCTTTGGGATCCTTTGTAGGGTTGTGGTTCTCTCTCAGCTTTTTCTCTCCCATCCCCAGTCTTCCTCTGTCTTGTTCTTCCCCTTCATGGTTTACGATAGATTGTGAACCCAGGGGGTCAGGATTCTGCCCCCCTCCCACCCTCACCCCACCGCCCTGGGAGGTGCATCTTCCTTGGGTGCCTGCCTGCCAATCATTCAGCTGTTAGCCTCTGTCACATGGGGCTGGCAAGGGCAGGGTAGCACAGCTTCACGTGTTGGTACACGTGTTGCCATGGTGACTTCTCTGCTGAGGGCAGAACCTCCGACTCCCCCAAGTCAGTCTTCACTCTTGCCTTATTCTGTGCCACTGGGATGCTGTCAGCGGCCCAGGGAAAGGCCATTTGAGCCCAGTGTTATCCCTGCCCCTCCTCATACTGTGCCGCCCGAGTACCCTCCAACATCACTTAAGTATCTCTTACTGCGCCCCGTCCCTGAGCTATGGGGCCATTCAGGGGAGCACAGCACCCTCCAAGTTCTCTCTGCCATCACTTTCACCCACTCAGAAAGACTTTTGTTGGAGATCTCTACAGTTCAGAACAATGATCCAGATGAAGTTTTTGATCCATCACTACATGGTTTTCAGAGGACGGTCAGCATGAAAACACCATAACTAATGTTAAATTACTTCACTCATTTGAGATCTTTGAGTCTACCTGCCCTGCATAAACTATTTAGAAATAGCTAAAGACAGGGGCAGATTCTTAATTCCGGTATGGGATGTCTGCCTGAAAGCAACCCTGCAAGACTCTTAAAATGTTAATATCAACTTTACATCAAAATGTAAATGTACTTAGATATCCATATGAATGTGGACTGCAGTTATTTTAAACATAGTGAGACTGAATTGCTTTGAAAATTTGCCCTTTAAAAAAAGTAGCTAAAAATAGTTTTGAATAATTGAGAATTTTAACTTTTAGAAAACTGGAAAGGATACAGACAAAAGTAACAATCACTCAAATTTGTGAATGACTTTAATGATTGTGTTTGGTCCTGACAATGGCCACACGTGGAAGGCTGAGAGGGTGAGACCAGCCTCAGTTTAAACATTAGGAAAATGCATTTCTCTGATTAGGGACAATGAGCATTTTTTTCTCGTGTGTGTTGGTCATTCATCTGCCCTCAGAGAAGGTTCTGTTAATGTCTCTTGCCTGATAAGTGGGATTGTTTGCTCATTTTTTTATTAGTCTGAGTTCTCTGTAGATTCTGGTGATTAGCCCTTTGTCAGATTCAAAACATGCAAATAAATATATTTTCCCATTCTGAAGGTTGTCTGTGTGCAGAACTTTTTTAGCTTAAGTCCCATTTGTTTATTTTTGGTGTTGCTGCGATTACCAATGGCGTCTTCATTAAATATTTTCCTAGGCTGACATCAAGAGTTTTTCCCACACTTCTAGTTTTTAACCATTTCTTGTCTTAGATTTAAATCTTTTATCCATTGAGTCAATCTTTGTAAGTGGTGAGCTGAAGGTCCAGTTTCAGTCTTTTACAAATGGTTATCCAGTTCTCCCAGCACCATTTGTTGAATAGGGATTCTTTTCCCAAGTGTAAGCTTGTCTGGTTTATCAAAGATCAGATGGTGATAAAAGACTGGTTTCACCTCTTGATTTTCTACTGTTACATAGGTCTATGTCTCTGATTTTGTGCCAGTTCCATGCTGTTTTAATCACTATAGATTTGTAATATAACCTGAAGTCAGGTAAAGTGATGCCTCCAGCTTTGTTTTTTCATTGGCTAAGGTTTTTTTCTGGTTCCATACAAAGCAAAGAACTATCCCCCCACCCAGTTCTTCAAAGTATGTTATTGTAATGGGCATTACATTAAATCTGTAGATCACTCTGCGTGATATAGACATTTTGACTATGTTAAGATCTCACTCAACCCCAGAGAAAATAGCTCACATCACAAAGTCCCAAAGCTGCAGATGCTGGCACAGTTGTGAAAAGAAGGGAACACTTTTACACTGTTGGTAGGACTGCAAACTAGTGTGGCCTCTCTGAAAATAAGTATGGAGTGTCCACAAAGAACTAAAAGTAGACCTTCCATTTGATCCCACAATCCCATTACTAGGCATCTACCTAGAAGAAAAAATTTTTACCATAAGGACGTTGGCACTAGAACGTTTATCGAGCTCAATTCACAATCACCAAGATGTGGGATCAACCCAAGTGCCCATCAATCCACGAACGGATTAATACACGGTGGTATGTGTAAACCATGGAGTACTCTTCACCCATAAAAATGATCGGGCCTTCACGTCTTTTGTACTTACCTGGATAGAGTTGGAGAACATTCTCTTTAGTATCACAAGAATGGAAAAGCAAGTACCCAGTGAAACCAATAGATGAGCAACTGCACTCCCACTTGAGAGAAAAAAACACCACATCCAAATGGGGGATGCAGGGGGAAGGAGTGGGGAGAGGGGAGGGTTCAGTAAGCTCCCACCTAACAATGTAAGGGTGCATGGAACACCTCCTGGGTGAAGGGCTTAGTTATAACTTGAACTCTAACAAATGCAAACAAACAATGGAACGTGTTTGTACCCTTATCCGTCTAAAATTTTAAAATAGATTTAAAAAAATGCAACTCAGAAAGTAAGTGTTCCCTCAGCGAATGTTGCATGGTGCAATGCTGTGCTCCACGCTAGCTGCCCATTAAAATCACCTAAGGAGCTTCCTAGAAATCAGGCACCTGGTCCCAAATGATTCTTAACGTGCAGTCAGGGTTGTGAAGCAATGTTAACAGCCTTATTCATAGCATCTTGCTCAAAAGTATTCAAAGTAGAAAATTGAGGGGTTTTATTCCATTTTTACTTCCTCTCAATTAAATTTTTCAATGTAAACATAAAAAAATTGGGGTTCTTCATCCTGATCTGTTTTGTGTTTTCTGTCATTATTTAAATATAATGCAGACATTTGAGATGATATGTAATTTGCATATCTGTTGGTGAAATATCTGCTACTAAATATACCTTCCCTTTTTTGTTCCATTTACCCCTTTTTTTTAACTTGGAATAAGTCATCCCCAGGGTTACTTAGAGCCAATTAAATATTTTTTCACTCTGTTGACATGACAAGAACTATGAGCCACATGGCTTGTGCTGGAAGTTTATCACCTTATCTTCATGACAGGAGCCACCAGGGAGGAATCCATTTATGGGGAAACATCAGAAAGCTTTAAAGACCAAGGCCAATTTGTTTCACCAGATTCTCTTTGACCATTAACCCTTCACCTGTCAACAAGCAAAGCCAGTTATCTCTTGAGATCTGAAGAGAATCGATCAAAAGACAATGGAAACATGAGTAGTGTGAGGCTTTCAGACTCTGGTTTCTGAAGTCTGCCTTCTTGGAAGAAGAGACATTGTCTTGGGATTGAAATTATAAATTTTCATTTGCACTAATGCAGCTACGAAGAGTACTCCAAAACCAAGACCCCAACTGGGCATGGATAAAAGGCTTAAAATGTGTGCAGAATTAAATTTTTAAAGCATTTTAGATTGCTCACCCCCCTTCTGATAGACCACCCCGAGGAGCCAGAATCTCCTGGGCAGCTTGTGATCTGGAGCACCCACTGTGTCCTCAGCAGCCCTGCTGTGTATATACTTATTCCTGAAAAGTGAGGAATGAAAATAGCCAGCCTCACATTTTGATGAAATAGCAGTTACAACACAGGCTAGTCCACCGCAAGCAGCCACATCTTCACCACTAAGACTGGAAGCATTTTCTGCAAGTTGAGAAACGGAGGTTATGGCAGAAGATTACGTGTTTTTGAAATGCATTTCATTATGCACTGAAATCCCCTGAAAGACCTGATGATGACAAAAGCAAATTGGTCAAATCCAGTAACTGGTCATTCCAGCAGGACCCATCCACAGTCAAATCACAGTCTTTAGCTTTACGAGAAATTTCCAGAGAGTGAAAGAAACCCCAGCATCTTACCTGATCCCTAAAATGCTATCAGGTGCCTGAATGGTCTCACCAAGGAGGGAGCTCCTCTCCTGACTCGATTTAGAGTAATAAGAAAGTGACTTTTCACTGAGCTCTCAATCCGTAAATCCCAGAGTCCAAAGCCTTACATGATGCCTAGTGGGTGTTTCCGAGCAGAAATCTGAAGGCTGTAGACCCAGGGTCTCCCAAAGACGTTCATCTCACACTCTGTGCCTCTCCCTGACCGCTGCCTGTGAGGAGAGGTGAAACACACCAGACGAAGTCCTGGAAGTAGCCAGTTCTTACTTTACTGTGATCAGTTGCTTTTCTTACTATTTTATTTCTCGACCTCCCTCTTCTTGGTAATTGAGGCTGTTTCCGTGAGTCAGCAGACAACCAATTCTTGCTAATACTGCTTTGCTGATAAGAAAGCCACAAATTCTATTAGGTTTGACCCTGTGTAGCAGGTTGTGTTCACATGGTTTGGCAATCATACGTATCACTGATGCAGCATTTTGTAAAACCACAAGCAGTCACCTGCTACTGCAGTGTATTTAATATTACCCAGCAGCTCCTGTGACGGCTGTGTCACTACACAACCCCCAGGAACACAAGATCCAGCAGCAAGGAAACGGATATTTTTCAAAAAATAAGTCAACAAACTGTAAGAAAAGTCAACCACACAGTATTTAAAAAAAAAATACATCTGCCCAAGAGTTGGAGGTTGCTGTGAGCTGTGACACCATGGCACTCTACCCAGGGCGACAAAGTGAGACTCTGTCTCAAAAAAAAATCTGTTCTCTCTGATATGCCTTTGAACGTATAATAGCATCAAGGACCTAACTGCCTACCTCACAATACTTTTTTATTCCTGTTATACTTGCTTTAGAGAACTAATTTCATTTCTTTTTATCCAGAGAAGTTATCCCAGCACAAACTTCAGATAACCATTTATTAACTCTTTTGCTGTTTTCTCTTAAACTGCTCTTAATATTGATGAGTAAAGATTTCCCACCCCAACATTCAAAATACTGAAGAATTATAATCAGACATCAAGATAGTGTTCCTAGCTTTTGCAACACTGAAAAGAAATACAACTAAAAGAATAACCTGTGGTGCATTCTGGCAGGAAAATCATTCAACACACACAAATGATTCACATAAGGGGGAGGAGGAATGAAGTTCTCAGCAAGAATTAGTTCCTTCTCAGGCACGACGTTAAATTAAAACACACAAATGTGTGCTAGAATGTTTATTGCAGCCCAATTCACAATGGCCAAGACATGGAAGCAGCCAAGTGGCCGTGACCCCAGGAAAGGATTAATGAACCGTGGCATGTGTACACCGTGGAGTACCATTCAGCTATAAGAAAACATGGAGACTTTACGTCTTTTGTGTTTACCTGGATAGAGTTGAAACACATTCTTCTTAGTAAAGTATCTCAAGATTGGAAAAGGAAGAATCCAAAGTACTCAATACAAATATGAAACCAATATATAAACAACTCCCACCCCACACAAGAGAAAAACACAATTCTACTCTAGTAGGGGGCAGGGGTAGGAGTAGGAGGGAGAAAGAGAGGAGGCAGGATGATTTGTGGGCTCTCACCTAATGTGCATAATGCAAGGTTATACAGCACACCCTCTGGGTGAAGGGCTCAACTACAACTTGAACTTGACCTTAGAAATGCAAACAATATAAGCTAATCATTTGTACTCTCATATTCATCTGAAATTAAAAGAACAACTGAAGATAGAGACCAGCAAGTGTCTCAGAGTTCTGAGCTCAAAGTGACCTGTGTATTCAATGCAAAGTTAGAAATGCAGACTCCCAGGCACCCAGCCCAGCGTGATCAGAATCTATAAGATAACCAGATCCCAGAGGATCTGCACCTTCATGCTGGCAAGTTCTGAACAGCATTGGGGAATCAACGGGCCGGCTTCCCCCGAGGCACATTAGAATGAGGCATAAGAGGGAAGAGGAAGCCTAAAAACATCCAGTCACTTCTCTGAGGCCGAAGAACCCACCAGTTACGAGAGCGCAGAGTCCTTTTTGTTCCCGACATCCAAGGCCCTATTTGTACCACATACAGGAAGTGACAGGCCCTTACGAGGGAATCCTCGCTGCTGGGTGCTGTCTGGACACCACGCAGCAGGGGACACTGTGTCTTCCTCAGATTTAAATGGAACTTACCAAATTTATCATTCCCCCAGATTGGAGGCTGCTTCATTCCTGCACTCCTGTTAGTGTCAACATAAATTTATAAACACCATATGGCAGAGAGGGAAAGAAGTGTTGCCAAAACTCAACAAAGAGGACTCTGACAGCGTGAATAGATGGAGTACAGGCCTTCCTCGGTATCCAGGGGGATGGGTCCAAGGACCCCCTCAGATACCACACCCCACAGAAATCCTTACATAAAATGAGATGGTGTTTGCATATAACCTGCTCACATCCTCTTGTGTGCTTTAAATCCTCTCTAGATCACTTAAAATACCTAACAATGTAAGTAGTATATGAATAGTTATGCTGTGTTTAGGAAATAATGACAGAAAAATTCTGTACATGTTCAGTATGGGCACATTTGCCTTCCAAATATTCCTGACCCATAGTTGATTGAATTCACGGATGTGGAACCCACAGGTAACGGAAGTCACAGATATGGAAGCCATGAACATGGAGAACCAACTGCACAATGCCACACAGCTGGGCTGCACAGCCCCGTGGTCTGAGAATCGCTGATCTAGACTCTCAGGGTTCACCTTGAACTGCAGTGAGATTTGTGGACAGATTCCTGAAGGAGGAGTCCAGAGACCTCCTCCTTGTTCTACTGACTCTGGCACCTGCCAACCATGTGGCTTTGACCTAATCCCCATCCATTCTGCATCTCAGCTTGTGGAACTAGATAATCAACAAAAGCCAGGTGTCTCTTCTGCACAGCTCAGGGTACCACAAACAAAGCAAACAGCCTTCGGAATGGGAGAATATTTTTGCATGTTATGAATCTGACAAAGGTCCGATAACTAGAATCTACAGAGAACTCAAACAATAAGAAAGGAGCAAACAACCCCCTCTACACATGGGCAAGAGACTTGAACAGAAACTTCGAAGATGACAAATGGCCAACAAACGCATGAAAACATGCTCATTTTTAATCATCAGAGAAATGCAAATCGACCACTCTGAGAAATCACCTAACTCTAGTAAGATTAGCCCACATCACCAAGTCCCCAAACTGCAAACGCTGGTGTGGATGTGGAGAGAAGGGAACATGTCACTGCTGGTGGGATTGAAAGCTAATACAACCTTTTTTGGAAAGGTTAGATCCTCCAAGATCTAAAAGTTGACCTTCCATTTGATTCCACAATCCCATTACTAGGTATCAGAAGAACAAAACTCATTTTATCATAAACATGTTTGCACAAGAATGTTTATTGTAGCCCAAGGCATAATTGGCAAGTCATGAAAGCAACCCAAATCCTGATCAACCCTTAAATGAATCAACAAATTGTGATTTATGTAAACCATGGAATGCTATTCAGCCATAAAGAAAGGTGGAGACTTTACATCTTTTATGTTTACCTGGATGCAGTGAAAACACATTCTTAGTAAAGTATCACAAGAATGGAAAAATATCCAACATACTCAATACTAATATGAAACCAATATATATACAATTACATGCTCGTATGAACAGTAAAACAAATACAGTCTAGTATGGGGACAGGAGGGGAGGACAATTGGCAGAAGGAGGGAGGGCATTTGGCAGGGTCTCACCTACTTGGCACAAAGCAGGGTATAAGGCACGCCCCCAGTGTGAGGGGTTCTTTTACAACTGGAACTTTACCTTAAAAGTGAGAATAATGGGCTGGGTGCAGTGGCTCACACCTGTAACTCTAGCACTCTGGGAGACTGAGGCAGGTAAATTGTTTGAACCCATGAATTCAAGACCAGCCTAAGCAAAAGCGAGACCCTGTCCCTACTAAAAATAGAAAAACTGAGGCAAGAGGATTGCTTGAGCCCAAGTTGGAGGCTGCTGTGAGCTATGAGGTCACAGCACTCTACACAGGGAAACAGCTTGAGGCTATCTCAAAAAAAAAAAAGTGAGAACAATGTAATCTAAAAATTTTTACCCTCATATTAATTTGAAATAAAAGACACAGATGTCACAATCTATACTCTGCAAGTGCCCATGATAGCAGCCAGTAAGAACTGATTTATAAGCAATTACAACTAAACATTAAAGAAGAGACAGTTTGCCCACCTGATAAATAAGACATATTTGTCTAACATGAAAATGGACATTAACGCCTTACCTTTCTTTTATAGAGTACAAACCTGAGTGTTTTTTAATGAATTATTTCGAACTAAAATACTTGTTTATAGTTAATCAGACTAAAGAATATAAAGTCAGGCCAGGCACAGTGGTTCATGCCTATAATCCTAGCACTCGGAGAGACTGAGGCAGCTGGATTGCCTGAGCTCACAGGTTTGAGACCAGCCTGAACCAGAGCGAGACCCCCATCTCTAAAAATAGCCGGACATTGTGGCGAGTGCCTGTAGTCCCAGCTACTTGGAAAGCTGAGGCAAGAGAATTGCTTAAGCCCAAAAGTTTGAAGTTGCTGTAAGCTGTGATACCAGGGTCCTCAACCAAGGGTGACAAAATGAAGAAAAAAAAATGCAAATTCAGCCTAGTCTGGGAGCATTAGTAAGTCTTCTTCCTCAGAGAAAATTGAGACAATCCAAAAGTCAGCTGGTAAACTGATGGAAGGTGGGGATATAGTAAAATCAGTTATTCATTCCGTACTTTCGTATCAAAGTTGGTGTTATTTAAACAATCCAGACATATAACAGATAAGTTTATTCTGTTTCTTTCCATCAATTACCTTCTTTTGGCTCTGGATCTTGGACAATCACACAAGCAGGTGCTGTTTCCTCTCTCCTTTAAGAAGCTGGAAGTATAAGGCTTGTTTAACTTCACAAGCCAGAGCCAGAAATTCATAATCCTTTCCCTATTTAAAATGGGGCACTGTGGCTGGCTGGCCACTTTTAGAAACTGAAGTGGAAAATATGAATGTGAAACTCTGGACTGGTCAGTACCTGACACATTCTGTCCTCCCTACACAAAAACCTGCTGACCTTGAGAAATCTCTCCCTCTTAAAACTGATTAGCAGAATCCTCTCTTAAAATGAAACCTCCTTTATATCTTCAGCATCTCAGTTGATAACTACTTGTTTTCATATCTATTCCCCAAAATATTAGTCAATCATGAATGGCTAAAACAAATTATTTAAGAAAAATCATTTTCTGCCATTTAACTGAGATTTGAAAAGAAAAAATAAAATGAAATAAAACATAAAGAAATGGGACCAAAAAAGGCACATATACATCATCTAGCCCAGAGCCTACAGCACAATGTTGGCATTTAAGTTAAATTATAATTAATAGCAGCCATTGTGTTGAAGTGTCTCAAATTATCACTTTAGATGCTGAATGAAGCTCCACTGGTTTCCATGGAGATATTTTCTCCAGGAGATGTCAGATACAATCTAATTTTTTTTTCTCTAATACACAATAAACTGGAGCTTCTAGCGCCTTTCGTTGTGGGGGGGGGAGGTCATGTTAAGTAATTGCGATTTATTTTTATATGCACTTAAGACCATTTTATTTGTAATTGGTTTCTGAGCCTAAAGTCCATGGTTTTACATATTTTGAAACTTAGTAAATAAGAACCACAACCACCAAATTTATCTTCCATAGTAAAGGAAAAAAATGCTTATACTCCCACTTCTCCCTACCTATTCATCGGGAAGGATAAGAAATTGGAAGATAAAGAATTCAAATTTTTTTAAATATTCTGTTCCTTCATATCAGTTTCTATTATTTAAATCCCTGCCTTGATAACTACTTTTATTTTTCACATCCTATAAATGAAATCAAAATTTATTCCAGCAATCACATTTTAAAGCACAATTAGAACCACCCTGGCTGCATTTGTGTCTCTGCAATGGTGGTACACCCATTCTCTGTTCGTTTTGGCCCCTTGAAGGCTTTGTATCTGTTACCAAGGGGATCTTGGGTTTTTGTTCTTCCTCTGTATGGGCTCAATTCTTAAGTTCTGACACTGTCATGACAAGGGATTATCCTTTGTCAGATAAAATGTCTCTCATTCTCAGCTTTTGAAGAAAGATGAGGGCAGACAGCCCACCAACCACAGGGAAAGCCAGTGGGCTAATCTTGGTGGCCTTAAGACCATTCAATGTTGACCATTTAATAGAACCCGTGTAGACCAATGGCCTGTCATCAGAGACGGTTCTGCTTAGTGTTTAAGAAACAATTTCTGGAGCCAACTTCCTGGGTTCTAATACCACTTCCTGGTCTTGCAACCTCAAACAAGTTTTGATCTTTCCAATGTGCCAACCTCACAAGGGTCCACATGAGGATTAAGTGAAAAGAACTTAAACAGTGCCTGGCTTATAGGAAGTGTAATCGCTGTTTTTTAAACAGCTTGTTCCCAAAACCTGAATTTAGTGTAAATTAAATGAAATTTTTGGCACTCCACAGTAGCAGGAAAACACTTCCAGGTTGATTCCATCTCAACTAACTACTTGATTTTCTGCTATTTTTGCAACTTTGCCTTTGAAAGTTGTTCCATGGTCATTGAAACATTGGACTGGGCCCTAGAAAGTTTTGTTTCTAGGAAACATTTTTTGGAATATAATTTTGATTCCATTTACAGGGTGACTAATTTCACGTAATCCTAGAATTTAGAGTTTTACTACTCATCACATATAAACAACCTACGTAGGGATTTGGGACCTTTGTTGCCTCATGTTGGAGTTCAGAACTTGACTGGCCCTGGAAGGACCACACTTGCCAGATATATGAGGTGCTAATTACACGGTCATCTCACTTTCATGGTAAAGTCTTACAAGAATTTAGTAGAGAAAAGGGCAAAGCACCTTTAGGAATGGAGTGAAACATTCATATTTTACATTCCTTTTTGGGAAAGGAAAATATACTTTTTCCTTGGTTCAAATATACGTAACTGTCCTAACCATATCTGTATAATGATGGAGAACAACCCCCCAGCCCTGAAGAAAGGAAAATGCACAAGTAGTGAATGCTCAGATTGCTTCCATAACAGAAGACAAAGACCGTGGAATGGAAGAACTTCTGAGTGGACGTGTGAACGGCCCTCCCTGTGGTGAGCAGACCATGTGCATTGGGCTCTGAAGCCGCGGCCAGGCTGCTACTGAGTGTGCTCCTGGGAGGAGACTGTCCCATCATCGCTTCTCCCCAAAGTGCGTCCTTCCCAGCCTGCACTGGGCAGAAGAGGCCAGGGGCGCCAATCTCTGGGTGGTCCAGTGGAAACATGTCTATGAATATGATCACAAAGATGACCAAACAGGAAGGACGGATGTGCAAGGGAACTACGCGCACTCCCGTGAGACGCTAAATCAGAGCTGGTGAACATGAGCACGTAGGGTCACTCCGGGATCCAGAAGGTGTATTGAATTCTATCTTACTTGATGCAAGTGTGGTCTTGAGACCATTAATATCTAGTCTATTTTGAATTAACACTGAAAATTCGGATCTACTCATAATCTTTTCCAAAATGTAGGTTCCATGATATTGCAACATTAAAGTCGCTCTGCTTCCCCCAGCAAGCAGGGCGGGACCCTGGGTGTTGGCAGCAGAGCAGCACGTGGTGGCTCAGCTTTATCCCCACATCTCAGTGGCATCTGTTGGTTTCCGTTTTTCCCTGCATGCATTTCCAAGAGGACGTTGGTATCCAGGGAAAAGGAGGTTGCAATAAAATATATCTATCAAAATAGCAATTGCTCTGATTGCCAGAATAAAATGGCTTTGCCTCAAGGGAGTAAGCACTCATATGCATTAGGACAGCCAGGCTTCAGTTATAAATAAAGCCATGAAAATGAGGGTGCTTGTGCAAAGAAAAAAAGAACGAGAATTTCGCCGTTGAGTCTCATGAGTTTCTGTTGACCTGAGGGCTTTCCATTAATTGTTTTCTAACAGTGACAGTCTATAATGGACAAGGAATCATTACTATCTTTATTCAGTATGTTCAGCCTCTCTGGGAAGAGTGAGAATACAGCCTCCCTGCATTAAGGATTTTACTCCTGCATGGAAGACTTTATTAATTCTTAAGCCACACAGTGTTTACATAACCCTTAGGCTTTTTTTTTTTTGCTGTAATTGTCATTGTTGTTTAGCGGCCCCTGCCGGATTCAAACCAGCAGCCCTGTGACCAGAGCCCTAACCACTGAGCAACGGGCACCGAGCCTCCTAGTAGACTGATCTTAATTACACTGGTCTCCGAACCTCCTTGCTACTACAGTACAGGCAGTCCCCAAGTTACAAATACAAATAGTGTGAGTTACATACAACTCACACTTACCAATGGAGGCTATTACAGGTAATAGGTAAACGTATCTGTTCCAACTGACATACAAGTTTAACTTAAGAACAACTATAGAAACTTTCTTGTTTGTAAGCCGGGGACTGCCTGTATGAATGACTGGAACTGCAAAGATAATTTGGACTGGCACTTACCCTGAAGTGGCTGAGAAGTAAGGAAAAGTAGAGGTCCAGAGTGCCAGAGGGGGAAGCAAAGGCATGTGAACTTGAAGTGTCGGGAATGAATATACCTAGAATGCGGAGTTAGAAACGAGACCCCGGGAGGGGAGAGCAGGAGAGCAATCCAGCCCAGGCAGCCCTCCTGCCCCAGGCCGGTGAGTTTGAGTTTACAGCAAAGGCCAGCCTGGGACATTTCTAAGTGGTCTCTAGTCCTTATTCTCCTTGGGTCATCTTAGGTCATTTCTTCCACTCCTTTCACACTTTCCTCTGCTGTTTATTGGTCACCTGCAGGGAGCCAGGGAGAGGCCGACCACTATTATCTCTAAGCATCTGTGTTTTTATGGAGTTTTGTGGCCAAGGATGCAGTGAGGTTAGGCAGGCTTTAGAGCAGAGAGAAACCACACTGTGGTCTACAGAAAAGCAAACCATGTCATAGTACCGTGACTCTCACATAATGATAGTCAATGACCATTGTAACCGTCACTATACTTAATATACTTTGAAGGTTCATATTCCTCAGGAAGGGGAAGGGATGGAGGTTTCTGTGCTTATCAAATAGGAGACAAGATAGCTGACCTTCCCATGAAGTATCCAGTTGACTAGCAGGTATCTGCGCCTGGGTGGCCGGCAAGCACCTCAAACTCAGTACAACCAAAACAAAGCAGGTTTCTCTCCTCACCCCTAAAAGAGCTACTCCTCACTAGGCCTCGGCCCAGCCAAGCTGAACTGCCATCCTCGGTCTACCTGTCTGTCTCTTCCTAACCCTGCCACAGCAGAACGGGCAGAGTCACTGACTTTGGAATTAGCGCCACCTGGGTGCTAATTCCAGCTGGGCCACTCACAAGCTCCATACCAATTTAGATGGACATGGTCTCAATATGTCCAGAGAAGAATAATCAAAATGTCTACAAGAGACACAGAATCAGATGGGCACCTTGACCCAAATATGAATTGTCTAAGTTTTCATCCTTGAAAGGCAGCTTTCAGCCTTGGAGCGGCGGCTTCTGTTGGAAGTGTACACATTACAAGCCACACCTCACTGTGCCTCGTGCTCATGTGGGTTGGTTACTCAATGTCGTAACTCCAGAGCACTTTCAGGCAATTCACTATGAATAGAGAGATTCACAGTTCAAACCACATACTTAGGTGAGTTAGTTCTGAGTATAAAAACTAAACTCTTCCATGGTGTATGCAATGAACAGACCACATGGGACAGAGCTGGTTCTCATTTATAACAGCTTTTGACTATTGTTCACTGTTATCTGCAGCCCTTAGAGTCTGACACATCGTAGGCACTCTACAGAGATTGTCAGGGTGTGAGTGATTGAATGAAGTTGTCACATCTGATATAACATCCTTCTGAAGAGAAGGCTCAGCTTGAAAGAAAGCCAAGGTTTACTATTATACATTTTTATGTAAACCAGTTTTATTCACATAGGATAATTTTATGATCAATCTAATCTCAGGTGATAAGCCTATAAATTACAGATCTTTGCCTTCTTGGACTGGCCTTTGAAATCCTGAGTATCAATCCATGGTATCTACCCAGACCATGCTGAAGGGCAATGGGAGATGAGCTGATGGAGAAGTAGTTAACTGCACTGAAAGCTGCTTCTCCCCATTTCCCTGCCCATCTACCTGGATGTAGGATTGGACCAGATAAAACAAGCAACACCAGAGGTCTCTTTTGCACCTACCAGTTAAAGACTTAGGGGAGGTGCAAAGCCATGAAGACTCGAGAGTTCGGTTCTCTTTGACTTGTACCTTTCTTAGTGTCTGTGGTTTTAATCAATGACCAGGTATGAAAGGCCCTGGTAAGTGAGACAATGTGGAGGGTGTATATAGTAGAGAATGGTTTTCCCTGTCCCAAACAGCAAGTCTAAGAAAGAATGAAAGCATCTGTTCTAGCAGAATCCACAATCTACCCTTTGGCTGACACAATTCCCAAGGAATCAGAGCAGATAAGCCTGTACCTGCTTTTTTCACCATCCATGAGATTCTTAGAAGCTTATATGGCCCAGGAATGAATTCACCTTAGAAAATTGAGTCCTTGGTGAGTTCCCATTTAATTATACCAGATAACTTTCAATTTGTTAATATTGAAGTCACACCAGCCTATAGCCACAGCTCTGCTTTAGACTGAGGTGATCTGCTTTGGGAAAAGCTGCTTTTACCAGAAGATTTACCTTAACTTCTCCAACAGAAGTCCAGGCACAAATCTGAAATAGTATTTGAAGCTGAATCAGCTTGTGAAGATGATAATACTCTGCCAACCTACAGAAAGACTTCAGGATGTTTTTGCCTTTCTCATACTTAAATTTGTTCTTTCTTCGAGAAACATTTAATGCAACTGATTCTTAATTTTTGTAATCAAGAAAAATAGAAAATATATTAAGCAATTAATATTCTTTTCAACTGTTATGAAATATTACTCCCTCACAAATTCCTGAAGTGTGCAATCTTTGTTAAGCCAGGAAAAATATCAGTTTAAGGAAATGATTCCTTTTGAAACTTTCTAATACTGTCACTGTAATACCCAATAGGGTATTGGGATAAAGGAGAATAGGAGGCAGAATTCTGCCAAATTCCATAAAATATATTGTCATATGTAAGCTCGTCTGCCCATGGAACAGGAGCAGGCCAGCCCAGGGAGTTGTGAGATTCTCTGATGTTTATCCAAGTGAGCACAGAGTTGCCCCAGGCCTTGTGCAAATAGGAATAGCAGCAACAGGGTTGCTCTGATTCTTGTGGGAGAAAACAGCCAGATAAGTCCATCTGAAATGGAGATTTCAATTGGGAAAACTGGAAGCGTTGAAGAGTTGCATGAAGAGCTGGAACATATTCTTCTTAGCAAAGTATCTGAAGAATGGAAGAAAAAGTATCCAATGTACTCAGCCCTACTATGAAACTAATTTATAGCTTTCATATGAAGGCTAAACCCCAATTATAGCACAAGAATATGGGGAAAGAGGCACGGGAGGGGAGGGAATGGGGAAGGATGGGTAATTGGTGGGACCACATCTACGGTGCATCTTACAAGGGTACAGGTGAAACTTACTAAGTGCAGAAAATAAAGGTCTTAACACAATAACTAAGAAAATGCCATGAAGAGTTGCATGAAGAAAGAGGTACCAAGTTATTTGGGGTCAATGGTATGCGTGACTCTTACACCTGACTCTTGGTTTCTTTCTATACAGCCAGCGCAGATTTTCCCTATAACCCAGGACAAGGCCAAGCTATAAGAAATGGAGTCAACAGGAACTCGGCTATCATTGGAGGTAGGTGGTGTGTAGTGATAGGCTTGTGTGTGGATGCTCACCTGCGGAAAGTAGTAATTTTCAGTAAAATAGTAGCCTAGGAAAAAAAACAAGTATTGTCTAGAGATGTTCACATTATTCGTTTTGCCATTTTTATAGGACATAGGATGATGTGGAGAAACTGTGGTTAAACGTACCCTGGCTACTTTTGAATGCAGACTTGTTTAAATTAAAATAAAAGAGAGGGAATAGTAGTAGTGAACTAGACTGAATCATAGTTTGTAAGTAAGTGGTAGTGGCCATAGCCAGGGCGTATCTTTATCCCCTTCAGTCTTTTTCACTCCCATCTGCTTCCATCCCATAATTGGTCCAGGACAGCTCACAGTAAAACTGGGAAGAGATATACCGGTCTGTTACAGTTATCTTAAAAACAATTATCAGAAAATTAATAAGCCAGAGCATCTGAAATAGTCCAGCCTTTTCTTCCTACCATGGACAGCTGCAGAATAATTTGACTCTCCCAGGACAGTTCCACATATTTGGGTCAATCTTGATGCCCTGTTGCTGTTGCCTCCTTCTTTCCCTGCTCTTTCTGTCTTATTCCAAAAAGATGTTTGCTGCCTCTGAGCGTGGCTAATTCTGCAAACTCATCAAGAACTTTAAACTCAGCCAATCAATGTGACTTTACCAGTAAGTTTCTTTTTCTGCAGGAAGACAGTAGACAACGCCTTTCTAAGAAATATGACTATAAAATCAGAATACATTCAGAATTGTCCTTAAATCACATTGTCCAAACTTCTGTATAATCTTAACATCCAAATCCTCACTGCTTTTTCCTTTTTTAAAATAAACTGAATTGAAGTACAGTAGACCCAAGGGACTAGAACAAAGTGAGCAGCATACAGAGGTGGTCGTAAGGAACTGGGTCTCCGAACTGATGCGTGCATGTGGTGCATGTCCGGTCTGTGAAAACTGGGTCATCTGAAGGAGGTGGTCAGCGTAGGGAGTGGTCAACTACGAGTGTCTGTTTTTATTGTCAAGTTGTATCCCCCTGGATGGATATACTGTGATTTGTTTTGTCTGCACACCCTGTTGAGAGGTGTTTGCTTTAGTTTCCAGATCTGGTCCATTATGAATAAAGTGTACAAGGCTTATGTGAACATAAATTTTAATTTCTCTTTAGTTCCTAGCAGTACAATTGCTGGGTATCATAGAGAGTAGATATTTAACTTTATGAGAAATTACCATACACTTTTCCAAAACAGTTGAACCATGTTACAGACCCACAATTAGTATCTGAGAGGTGGTGTTGATCCACGAATCTCCCAACACAGGGTATCCTGAGTCCAGGTCCTTGTCAGACGTGGGTATAGTCCACAGCCTCTGTCAGTCTGTGGCTTGCCTTTTCATTTTCTCGGTGTCTCTTGAAAAGAAAGATAATTTTAAAGTCCAATTTTTTAAATCTTTCTGTAGTTTGTGATTTGTCCTATCTAAAAAGTCTGCCTACTCCAAGGTTATAAAGATTTTCTCCTTTCTTCGAGAAGTTTTATAGAGTTAGCCTTTGCTATTAAATCTATACTCACATTGAGTTAATGTTTATATATGATGTAAGATAAGGGTCAAAGTCATTCTTTTCCAAGTGAATATTTAGTTGTTCTAAGATCATTTGTCGAAGAAACACTATTTTTTTCTCAATTTAATTTCCTTAGCACTTTTGTCAAAAAATCAATGGACCAGATATATGTGTGTGTCTGTTTTCTGGGCTCTGTATTCAATTTTGTTAATCTAGTTATTATTCTTTAGCCAATACCATGCTTTCTTTATTGTATCTTTATATTAAGTCTTAAAACAAGCAGCATATGTTCTGTATTTCATTTTTCAAAGGTTATTTTGGGTTTTTTGTTTGTTATTAGTTTTGCTATTCTAAGTCTTTTACATTTCCCTGTACAATTAGGAATCAGCTCACAAATTTCTACCTAAAAAATTAGCTGTGATTTTGACTGGGGTCACATTAGATCCCTAAATGAACTTTTTTTTTTTTTTTTAAGTAGAGATGAGATGTTGCTATGCTGCCCAGGCTGGAGTACAGTAGCTTTTCAAACGTACAATCATAGCTCACTGCAGCCTTGAACTCCTGGGCTCAACTGCGCTTCCTGCCTTAGCCTCCCAAGCATCTGGGACTACAGACACAATGCTATTATGCTAAGCTTACAAATGAACATCTTAACAATATTTAGTAGTTCTGTCTTTAAACATGGTATCTCCACACGGTTATTAAGGTCTTTAATTTTTCTCAGCAAGTTTTTCTAGTTTTCAATATAAGGTCTTGGATAATTCTGTTCAATTTGTACAATTATAAATAGCATTGTTTTACTTCCTTTTCTAAGTGTTTCTTGCTCCTGTAGATTTTATTTTTATCAACCTTGATTTCTGTGACCTTGCTAAATTTGCTGTTTTAGTAACATTTTTGGATATTCCTTAGAATTGTCTACATAGACAAGTATGCTTTCTTTTCTTTCATTTTTTTTTTTTTTTTTTTAGAGACAGTGTCTTATCTTGTCGCCCTCAGTAGAGTGCTGTGGCATCACAGCTCACAGCAAACTCCAGTTCTTCAGCTTAGGTGATCTCTTGCCTAAGCTCCAGAGTAGCTAGGACTACAGGGGCCTGCCACAATGCCCGGCTATTTTTTTGTTGCAGTTTGGCCGGGTTCGGGTTCGAACCCACCATCCTAAGTATATGGGGCTGGCACCCTGCGACAAGCATGTTTTCTGAGAAAGTTTTTACTATTCTTTCCCAATCTAGATGCTTTGTATTTTTCTTGTTTTATTGCACTGGCTAGGATTGCCAGTACAAAAGAAAATACAACTCCTGAGATTTGACAACCTTGCATTGTTCCATCTATTAAGGGGTATGTGTTTAGTCTTTCATTATTAAGTAGGATATTAGCTGTGGGTTTCACATAGATGCCCTTTATCAAGTTTAAGAATATTTCTTTCTATTCATGGTTTTCTGGAAGCTTTATGATGAATAAGTAGAAGTTTTCCAGAAATTTCTTCCACATCTATTAAGGTGATCGTGTGGTTTTACTCTTTTATTTCCTTAATGTGGTAAATCACATTGTTTTATTTTAAATAGTAAATCAACCTTGCATTCTTATTCATCATGACACCTTCCATCGCTTCATCATAATACACTATATTGTATTTACATTTCTGGGTTCCATTTACCAAAATTCAATTAAGGACGAATAGTCTTGTAATGTTTTTGTCTGGTTTTAGTGTCAGAATAATGCTGGTCTCATGAAATGAGTTAAAGAGTGTTTCCTCTTCCTCTATTTTAAGAAAGATGTGTAGGATTATGTCCTTAAGTCAAGTCTGTAAAATCGTATTATTCAGGTTTTCCAAAGTCTTAACTGATTTTCTGTTCAATTGTTCTATCAATTACTGATGAAGTAGTGTTAACATCACCACACTGTAACTGATTTGGACTAATTCTAATTCCAGTTCCATCACTTTTTGCTTCATTTATTTTGTAGTTCTGTTAGGTATATGCACATTTAGGATCATTATGTCTCCTGGATGAACTGACCCTTTTGCCTTTATGAAATGTTGATCTTTATTTACTAATAGTCTTGTCCTTTGTCTCATCAACATAGCTATTCCACCTCTTTCTACACACACACACAGTCTTCTCTCCACCTCATGGTAAACACACTCCAAGTTATCTGTTATGTGATGTTCCTATGTATGGCCTATTCTAGTAAAACATCTTCAGCAGGATCCTCCTGTAGTCCATATTAAATACCCTGATTATTTAATGAGGTCTCTCCAGTATTGTTGGTTGAAGTATAAACATCTCCCAGCTCTCTGTGAGTGCTGGAAATTGTTCTGCTTACCATTGTCCTGAGTCATTTCTCTTTGGCCTTGTAGAATTTCATCCTATACGTGCATATACTGGTATGCAACCTCAGATTTAAAGAGACTTCTATGTGGATTATTAAAGTACTTTCTATGCATAGCTCATGCTCTGGGTTTGTGTGTCTCTCTCTCCTCTCAATTCAGAGAGACCACTGTAATTTTATTGAGCTAACCCTCCCTCCACTGCTCCCCAGGAATTACTGTCAGTAAGAAAACTAGGGAAAATGTAGGAGTCATCGTTTTTGCTTCTCTTTTCTCAGACATCAAGGTTCTCTTCTGCCTGCTGCCCAGTGTCCAAAAACTTGTTTCATATATTTTGCCCAGTATTTTATTTACTTTTGGCTGGAAGACAAGTTACTCCTGTTCATCTCATGACCCTTTCCTGGATGAAAACTGAAATCTTACTTCAATTTTATTGCCTGTATTATTTTGAAGTCTGTGTCTTATATAGGAGAGGGTAATGTCTGAGGGAACTATAGTGAAGTGGGGGGAAGTGTTGGCTATATGAGATTTGTTTAATCCCTAGGGCTTCTCCTGTCTCCACCAGGGGTCATTGCTGTGGTGATCTTCACCATCCTCTGCACCTTGGTCTTCCTCATCCGATACATGTTCCGTCACAAGGGCACCTACCACACCAACGAAGCCAAGGGGGCAGAGTCAGCCGAGAGCGCGGACGCGGCCATTATGAACAACGACCCCAATTTCACAGAGACCATTGATGAAAGCAAAAAGGAATGGCTCATTTGAGGGGTGGCTATTTGGCTGTGGGATGAGGAGGAGGGAAATCTTAGGAGGGAAAGGGACAAGAGCACCCTGCTTCATACTCGTGAGCACATCCTTAAGATATCAGCACAAGCTGGGGAGGCAAGCAACAGAATCTTCTTGAGACTGAGCACCACAAAAAACTACTTTTTAATATTTCTTTATAGCTGAGTTTCCCCTTCTGTATCGAAACAAAATAATACAAAAAATGCTTTTAGAGTTTAAGCAACAGTTGAAATTTGTAGGTATTATCTGTCTTATTTTGTGTGTGTTTAGAGGTGTTCTAAAACCCGTGGTAACAGGGCAAGTTTTCTACATTTTTAAGAGCCCTTAGAATGTGGATATTTTTTCTTGAGAAAAGCTGATGCACATACATGTGGCTCCTCAACATTCTCTTCCTTTTGCTTATGGTCAACTTTTAATGGGCTGTTGTAGTAACTAGTTCGTGTTCATATATTTCTTTTGACGTCTTATAAATCGGAAAAGGAAAGAAAGGGGCAAAGAACCAATTATTTGCCAGTTTTCAAAGAGACCTGAATCTATACTCATTGCCCTGAGGGTTCCTGCCCAACACTAGTGGTTGAAGGAAGGGAGTGTGGGACTCCTGTGGGGTAGCAACGTGATCAATACAACTGGAGAGAAGCATCAAAGAACCAGGCAAAGTAGCTTCTATTGGGGCCATTGGTTTTTATTTTTCACTGAATTCTACAAGATAATATTGTTCCATATATGTAGTCTTAGACCTGTTTAATATCTGTAACTATCAGCTACAATACCATGGTGACCAGCTGTTAGAATAAGATTTTTTTGTTTTACCTGCAACATACTGGATTTCTATGTGTATAAGCACCTCAGTGGGGAATTAGAGCCAGATGTCATGATTTGTATGCTCTGTTTCTTTTATAGTTATAGCGGAAGTATGGACACTTGCTAGTGAATGCATAAATTATGTTGCTCTTCATATTTTGCTTCTAACTTCTGGTTTTTACACCCCTGTAACAAAATCCTAGCAGACAGTGTCCTCTGACTGGACACAACACAATAAAGCCAAGTTATTGTTGCTATTACTCTGGAATCATATGGAAAACACTGCCATATTTTAAATCAACTACTTCACTTGGTGTTCCATCCAAAATAGACACAATGCTGTGATCCAGGGAACGTCTATGACAGACACGTTTGAACCTCAAGTTCATCACAAACCTTGGTAACTGATTGCTGCTTCTCAGAATGAACTCAAGTCTACTCAATCGAATATTAGTTTAATTAGAAATCTTGACCAACTTATTTCAACAAATAACATTGATTTTATTTAAAAATAATACAGTGTAAACAAATGGACAGTATTCCATTGGAACATCAAAATTTTATTTTTTATTACATAAAAGTTATTTCTAGAATGACTACCACTTATGGTTATTATACTTTAGGTCTATTATACTTAATAAGCCCTTCTTTTAAAAAAGTCTTTAGATGCCAGCATTTTGAGGAACTAAATACAATCACACTTTCATTTCCCTCTGGGAGAGGGGTAAGATGACGTTTAAAAGGTATGGATGCTATTTTTCTGACGTCAGAAAAATAGCTCAATAAAATGGAAACTCTACTTTGTTAGGATGACAAATACAAACTTTTCAAGATTCTCAGTATGTCTCACTTATTGAAGGATCTCCATTCGTGGATAATAGGAAACGTTAGCTAGAGTTACCAGTGGCACGTTGCACCAGTTCATGACGCATTCGAAGTGAGACACTGCACCGGGTAATTCCCGCCAAGTCAAGAGAACAGAACAGAAGGGACTCTGATGCCCATTTATAGGTGCTGGTCGACCTTAGGCACAATTATGAACATTCTTCATTTAAAAAGGTCTTAGTCGTTGTCCTAGAAAATAGCCTTAAAATGAAAAGTTTTCAATATGACTAAATAGCAGAACAATGTAACATTTGCAAATGACATACTGAAATCCAAGGCTGTCTTATATAACCAAGATGACCACCATTAAGGGTTGGTTTGTATACTGTCAAATTGAAAAAGCAAGTTTTAAACATTGTGTTTTAGAAGCGTTTCTGATTTTTAAGCCTGTTTTACAGCTATTACTCTTGTTCTTAACAAATAATACCCAGTAGAAATGGCTCTATTCTTTCTTCATCGTCTCTGCACCCCTCTTTCTTCTCTGACTAGGGGATTAGAAACACCAAAAGCAGCTGCTGATATGAAAAGGGTCTTATCCTTTCTCTTTCTTCATTCCTCCTTCCTGCCACAAAAGGTGAAAAATGACACCTAACCCTTCTCTTACCAAATCTTGAAACCTAGGGAATCTAAATACTTAATATTCCTTATTGTTGCGAGGATCAGTGGTGCTCCCACATCACCATCTGTCAGAACATACAGAGAGAGGTATGACGACACTCTTTCCCTAAGGAGATTCCAAAGTGGCCAACAGGACACAAAAAGATGGAGAAGGTATCAAGTAGCCAAGTTAAGTACCAAGTAAGTGCTGGAAATCTTGGCCTCTCCCTGGGACTATGGGTTTAACAAAAATACCCACATCTGTTTATGGCAGACATATCCAATCTATTCTAAATGATAAATTATCTGTTTATGTGAAAAAGGGAAGTAAATCTTTTTTTCAACTCCCTGCTTTGACATCTCAGCACAGCGCAGCCTCGATAGCTGTGACATTATGACCCAAACTCAGTGCCTAATCTTGCTTTGTCATTCGCATCCCACGAAATCTTGACATCTTACATCCCAGTACGTTATCAGTCAAGCACAAATAGGCTAGTGGTAGTCTCTCTAAATGATACCAGTAGACAAAAAAAGCAAAAACAAGAGGCCGTTCTAAAGTTTCAGGGAAAGTTGGTGGCTGATTTAGGGTTGTTTGGAAACATCTTCTGTGTATAA
Organism: Arctocebus calabarensis; assembly: GCA_963573935.1. Classification (NCBI taxonomy): domain Eukaryota; kingdom Metazoa; phylum Chordata; class Mammalia; order Primates; family Lorisidae; genus Arctocebus; species Arctocebus calabarensis. The sequence continues at coordinate 28,472 of CAUYON010093436.1, forward strand.
AGCCAACACCTATGCTGTGAGACGCTAGGAGCAGAAGACAGAATGAATGGAAAATCAGTGCTATTCCAAACTCTCAAAATAGCATATTCCCTAGAGCTCACGGAAGCTAGCCCAGGAGGAAGAAGTTATTTTATTGTTAAATTATTCTCTGGCTCTTCTTAATTTATTTTAGAATATAGTTCCCCTTGTGGTTTTCAACAAACTGCTCCAAAAAAGGGACTTGCTATGTGGGAGTTTTTATTGAAGAGCTGGAATTGAGAGTTTTGAATGCCTTTGTTGGAAAAATTTCCTGTCACCCTGCATTTGACAAATAAGCTCCCTCTATTAACAGGAGCAGGAATTCAGAGGCACAGGAAGGTCCTGGCAGGAGGTAAACAGCGGATCTTACTGTCTTTATTGAATATCTGTTGGGGGGCCACAGATGCAGGCGGAGGCTGGACACAAAGGCACTTCAGGAAAGAGCAAATCACTACTGATGTGAAAATGCAAGTGTTCAGTTCTCCCCAAGAAGCAGCCTTTCTTTCCTCCTGTAACGGGATCTGTTCTTTCCAGCCTTCTACTTGTTTTCTTTCTTCTCCAGCACACATCTTTCTTGTAGGGTGTGAACGTTTCTATGTCTCATGCCGCCAAACAATTAACACCTGGTTTGAACCTCCATTTTTTTTTCATCATTCTGTCAAGCGTTTGCAAAAAGAAACACAGCAATTTTTAAGTTAATTCAAGTCAGACAGCCAAAAATAGGTCTTACATTAGGACCCCCACCTGGGTCCTGAGATCAGTGAGAAACAATAATGTGTCCACCGATTTAAGCTAAAAGCCAGTGGCGGCTGGTCCTTAAATGGTGTTTTGGTGAGAGCAGACCCTAAGAGCCAACAGAGTCCTTCCTCGCCCTTCCCCTCCCCCGCCTCACCACATGACTAAAGTCCAGGGACTTCCGTCTCTCTTGGCCCCCGTCTTAAGATGGAGCTGTTTTACCTACTTCATAAAGCAATCGTCAGGTACCATTGCTTTTTTTTTTTTTTTTTTTAACTTCAGAATAACTTGAAACCCAAATCTCAGGCCAAAGTCAATGAAGCCTAGTGGAAGACTCACTCCCTGGCTTGTGGTTCAAAATCACATCAAAAGGAATGAACTTGGCCATGTCCAGGCAAGTGGAAACTTAGAGAGTGCTGCTCTGCAACTGCTAAGTCATTGATCAGGAAGACCGGCGGAGAGCTGCCCTGTGGACGCTGGGACGTGCAACACATCCACAGGGCAGAGATGAAAGCCCCGAATTCCCACCTGGATGTGACCGACAGCCCACTTTCCCTATGTGATTAGACTAGCTAGAAGATGCCAACCCAAAATGCAAACGGGCCATTCCCACGTAGCCATGGCTCTGAGGCTGCGCCACATGCACACTGCTGGGAATGTTCAAGTTGACTTCTTTCACAGCACTATTTTTTTTTTCATGAGTGGTATATAAAATTCATTGTCAATGAAACGGGGAAATCCTGGTGAACAGTCGTCGGTTTGTCATCTGCCGTTGAACAAAAACTGGCAGGGCAGGGCACACGTGTATTAATATACAACAGGCATTTACGCGCTTGTTTTCCGGATGACACTGTGCTGTGAGAACAGGTGTGCTAAGCCGGTCCGCATCATTGCCAAGTCTGTTTCTTTACAGTAACTGATGGCTTCTGAGAAGGCTGTGGAAAGATGGAGGATCCTCCCAAGTGGGCCAGGAAACAATTCTAGATGTTACCAGTTCTGCTTTGCCAGGTTCCTTAATTTTTTAAGTGAGCGTGGGGACTGCAGAGGTTAGGGCGGTGGAAAGCTGGGCTGAGCACCCCTCCTGTAAAGTCCAGTAGGATTCCATCCCTATGGATAAACATGAAACTTCACTCTCCAAAAAGAGCATGTAAACTAGAATGAAAGAAGGAAATTATGTACATTTGCCTAATATTCTTTGTGAATGTCTTTCATTTAACTACAATTATATTAGAAGCCAGATTGATAAATAAAAAATTCAAAATAGTTTTAATTATCCTAAAATCGATTCTTTGTGCTTTGTACCACTTGTTTCTCTTAGAAGAAATTTTCAACCTACAGCAAAAGTAAGCTCCAAGCACTGATGCTATGGACAATATGCGCTTTCTCAAAGCTGTGGGTCCGTAGTCACTCCTCAAAGACAAGTCTGATTTGGAAACATCCATGGTTAACCTTCTGCCACATGCCCTTTCCCCCTGAAAAGGGGAAATGTTTCTCTGAAAGTAGCTTAATGGCTATTGACTTGGATTAATTTACACACAGCTTGATAAAATGTGGTTAGAGTTAAGTGACCCCCAGAATAGATTCTGATCTTTATTTGGAATGAGCACTTGGGATAACGGGCACATGGATCTCAGCCAGGGAGCTAGACTGCGGCAGCGTGGGATGTATCAGGAGGTGCGACTCTCCCTAAGCAAGCTCCATGTGCTGTCAGAGCTAAGTTATTACTCTCACTCTCTGCTCTTCCGTTACCATTGGGAAGCCATTTCCTTTTAATCAATTCTCAGCGAGGCTTTTGAAAGTACGCCAGGCTGGATGTGGTGGCTCATGCCTGTAATCCTAGCACTCTGAGAGAATGAAGAGGGTGGATTACTTGAGCTCATGAATTTGAGACAAGCCTGAGCAAAAAAATGCGAGACCTAGTCTCTACTAAAAATAGCAAAACTGAGGCAAAAGGATCACTTGAACCCGAGTTGGAGGTTGCTATGAGCTATGATGCCATGACACTGTACCCAGGGCTACAGCTTGAGACTGTCTAAAAAAAAAAAAACCAAAAGACCCAGGCAGGTGGTTCACACCTATAATCCTAGTACTCTGGGAGGCCGAGGCCAGTGGATTACCTGAGCTCAGGAGTTCAAGACCAGACTGAGCAAGAGTGAGACCCTCCATCTCAAAAAATTAGGCATTGTGGCAGGCACCTGTGTCCTAGCTACTTGGGAGGCTGAAGCAAGAGGATGGCTTAAACCCATGAGTTTGAGGTTGCTCTGAGCTATGATGCCACAGCACTCTACAGAAGGCTACAAAGTGAGACTGTACCTCAAAAAACAAACAAAAAAAAAACAAATAAGTGTGAATTACATGTAAAAGCCCAACTTCTCTGTCTTTTAGCAACCCCAAGGCCCATCACTAGTGACAGCATAAGCTATTGGTCATGACTCTGCTTTGCAAAGGTGACCCAACAGGTGTAAGGGAGAATGTCATAAAGTCCCCTAAGAAAAGAAAATAAAAGTGCCATAAAAGTCATAATAGCAAGTGTCAAAAGGATGAGCTGGCACGTTTAGGGCTTAACAACTCTAATAACAGCTCTTGAGCCACAACACGCTTCCTTCCTTCCCCAGCCCCACTGCCGGGTCACCCTGCTTACGTGGAGATCAGTAAGCACCAGGGGATGGTAACTATTGTGTCCATGGCACGGCAATCGGTCCTTCACAGCCTCATGTTCCACATGTGTGGATTCAACCTGTTTTGGAGCAGAAGTAGTCAAAAAATAACAATACAATTAAAAATACAAATACAAAAAATCATACAGGTGCTCCTTGACTTAACAACAAGGCTACGTTCCCTAATGGCTCCATCATAAATTACAAATGTTGTAAGGGAAAGTGCATTTCTGACTTAAGATGTTTTCAGCTAACTATAGGTTTTTCTGGACGCAGCTCCATGGTAAGTGGCGTGTACTGAACGCTGTTGTTTTACACCATCGTACACTTGAGCCATCATGAATGAGTCAGGGACCTTCTGTATAACAACTATTTATAATACACAGCATTTGTATCGTATCTGGTATTATGACGATGAAGAGAGGATTGAAAACGCGTGGGAGGGCGTGCACAGCTTCTCTGTGAACACTGCACCGTTCGACAGAAGGGGCTTGCACACCCGTGGATTTTTGGCGTCAGCAGGGAGCCCTGCAACCAGAGGCAGGAAAGGAGGCTACTGGAGGAAATGCACCTCATGCGACACGGTGTTGCTTATGACGTGGCATCGTGATGGACTTCACAGAGCACAGGAAAGAAAAATAATTGTATGTTTTGAAAGGGGTCCCTCTGGAGGAAGAGCGAGGACACCACCAGAAGCTCCCGGGGATCTCACACAGGCTCCCTGAGTCTGATGTTAGTGACAAAATCCTGAAAGAAGTTTGGGCTCAAAATAACCACTTGAAAATTTTCAGAGGGTGTATCAGGCAGGTTTCTCTAGAGAAAAAGAACTAATAGAATAGAGAGAGAGATTGACTGATTGAGGAATTGGTTCAATGTAACGGAGGCGGCTGCGAAGTCTGAACTCCATGGGGCTGGTCCCTGGCTGGAGAATGAACAGGGTTTGGGGGTTTGGTTTTTGTTTGTTTGTTGTTTTCCTGGTTTTGTTCTTTTTTTTTTTTTCTCTTTTTTTGAGACAGAGCCTCAAGCTGTCACCCTGGATAGAGTGCTGTGGCATCACAGCTCACAGCAACCTCCAACTCCTGAGCTCGAGGGAGTCTCCTGCCTCCGCCTCCCAAGCAGCTGGGACCACAGGCGCCCGCCACAATGCCCAGCTATTTTTTGGTTGCAGCTGTCATTGATGTTTGGCGAGCCTTGGCTGGATTCTGAACCCGCCAGCTCAGGTGGCTGGCACCCTAGCCGCTTGAGCCATAGGCGCCGAGCCTGTTCTTATTTTTTTGCTACAGTCTTGAGGCAAATTCCTTCTTGAGAAACCTCAGTCTTTGCTCTTCAACTGAGTGGATGAACCCTCCCATGTTAGGGAGGGTGATCGCCTTTGTTTGAGGTCATTTGATGGTGATGGGAAACAGTTCTGCAAGAAAACAGTGATGTCTGGACGAATGTTTGACCACATGACCTGGTGCCTTAGTCTGGCCAGGTGGGCACATCTCAGAGGGCTCCAGGAAGAGAATTAACCATCACTGAGTGTCCCTGAGGCTCCTCTAGGGGTGGGATGAAGTGGAACATGTGAGAGAGTGTGAGTGTGTGTGTGAGAGAGTGTGTGTATGAGTGTATGAGAGTGTATGAGTGTGTGAGAGTGTGTGTATGTGAGTGTATGAGTGTGTGAGTGTGTGTGAGCGTGTGAGAGTGTGTGTGAGTGTGTGTGAGAGAGAGTGTGTGTGAGTGTGTGAATGTGTGTGTGAGAGATAGAAGGGGGAGTGTTAACAGGGAAATCACTGGGTCCTAGTTTTGTGGCTGTCTCACTGGAGCCTCTGAAGTTCAGCCAAAATCATAGAATCTCAAGCAAAAGCAACCAATTCCTGGACAAGATGGAAAGTGCAGACTGCGGGCTTCCTCTGTCAGTCCAACTTAGAAACGCCATAGAAGTACAAGAAAGCCCGGGGCTCGGCCCTCTGGGGGTGGCCTGTGGAGCCTGCTCCTGCCAGGTGGGTGCCCCCCAGACCCCATTCCTCGTGGCTGCAGGACGGGGCACAGCGGCTCCTGCCCAGGTCACTGGGACCTTTCATGGGACACTTGCATCCTGCTGGGGTGAGAGCAGAGAACCAGAGGTGTGGGCTGTGTGAGTGTGCGTGAGTGTGTGTGTTTGCGAGTCTCTCTCTCTCGGCCCAAGGCCCCACAACCCAGGGAGAAGCAGGTGCAGAAGGGGGTACGGGAGCCGGTGCCACTGGGCTTGGCTGCGTGAGGGGCAAGAACAGGTGGAACCCAGCTCGGGCCACCCCACATGGGGCAGGAACCTCTTTGCCCCCAGGGTCACAGCCAACAATTCCAGGGGAGGGTTTTTGGGGGGGGAGGAGAAAACATCAGACATCTGGGAAGGACCAACGACTAGAGACGCAACACTGCGCAGCCGACACCTGACAAACTGCGGAGCAGATTAAAAATTTTAAAGAAGTATAAAAATATCCTCCCAGACATAAGGAAAAGCATTGATAATATGAAGCAAATTAAAACAGCAGTTACAATCCTTAAACTTGAAAGATGCCAAAGGTGTGCAGTCGAGCCATCACTCTCGGGGTCTGTGGTGGAGAAGGTGGGGCTAGTGAACCCCCCTTTTTGCTCTGCTAGAGGAAGAGTAAGGTGAGGATAGCAGTTTGGGAAGCTGAACGGGCAGTGTTGAGAAAAATCTTACACAGACACACACTGGGACATTCATGGGTTGCCACTCCGTGGACCTACCCCTGGACATAGGTCCCATAATTCTCAAATCCACCCATAATGGTCCCACGCGAGGCCACTGGCCCTGATCTGATGGTGTGAGGATGGCAGGGATGTGCAGGGAGGGCCGCGTGATGCCGCTTTCCGATCTCTGCATCTCCAGTTACGAGCTCCTTGCTCTTTTCTGGCTTCACTTCTTCACCTGTGACGTGGGGATTGTGATGGAGCCTACCCCATCAGGTTTTTGTAAGGATTAAATTAGTCTGGCTCAGCACCTGTACCTCAAGCGGCTAAGGCACCAGCCAGATACACCTGAGCTGGCAGGTTCGAATCCAGCCCAGGCCTGCCAAACACCAATGACAGCTACAATCAAAAAAAAAACAAAAATAGCCGGGCATCATGGGGGGCGCCTGTAGTCCCAGCCACTTGGGAGGCTGAGGTAAGAGAATCACTTAAGCCCAGGAGTTGGAGGTTGCTGTGAGCTGTGACGCCACAGCACTCTATCCAGGATGACAGCTTGAGGCTCTGTCTCAAAAAAAAAATAAAATAAAATAATAAAAATAAATAAATTAGTCAAGACCTAAAAAGTGCTTGCAATAGTACCTTGCATAGTGACATGGTAAGCACTCCATAAAAGCTAACTTAAAAAGAAAATATTTTTTATTGAGTAGAAACCCAGCTGTAGAGTAATTCCCCAAAGAAAATCTTATAAAGTTCCAGGGGACATTTGTGAGGACACTCAAAGGACTGTCTGTGGTAGCCAGGAGTTGTAGGCAACTGAGGTATCTGTCATTAGCAGACCTGTTATGTAAAATAAGCCGTACCCACACAGCAGGAAACCACACAGTCATGAGCAGTTAGAAGTAACCACGCTGAATTCACATACAGGAGCCTTAAATTGTGTGTCTTAAAAATACTGTAGTACAGGCTCGGCGCCTGTGGCTCAACGGGCTAAGGCACCAGCCACGTACACCTGAGCTGGCAGGTTTGAATCCAGCCCGGGCCCACCAAACAACAATGGTGGCTGCAACCAAAAAATGGCCGGGCGTTCAGGAGCCTCTAGTCCCAGTTACTCGGGAGGCGGAGGCAGGAGACTCACTTGAGCCCAGGAATTGGAGGTTGCTGTGAGCTGTGATGTTACAGCACTCTATCCAGGGTGACAACTTGAGGCTCTGACTCAAAAAAAAAAAAAAAAAAAATATATTGTAGTACAAAGGCAAGAAAGTAAGACACAAAATTAGGTTCATCAAATAATGTCATTCATTAAAAGTAAAAACACACAGAACAATAGAACATTTTACAGGGCTACATGAATGATGGAGGATTTATGTGCACACACACATAGACTTCTCCAAAACATATATAGAACACAGGATTATGGCCATTACCTATGGGGAAGAATGAAGTAGAAGAGCAGTTGGGGAGGAAAGTAAAAACAAGAGCCTTGCATAGACTAATGAGAATAAAATACCATATTTTGAAGAGTATCATCAGCTCAACTCTGGGCCCCTGAGAGAGAGAGAGAGAACGCATGCGGGCACGAGTGAGCACAGAGGCCCCTTGCAGGGTAGCACACCACACCTAAATCGAAGCCCGCAGGGTGGATGCACGGATGTGAGGCGGGAGATGTGACAGCTCATACAATCAACCAGCCAATCAATATCAGTAAATGGGCAGAGGCGATGTAAGATGAGCGCTTGATGGCAGATCATTTGTGTTCCTTTAAATGCAGTAACGTTCCAGTCTTCCAGAACTGAAGGGGGGGAGGGGAGTCTCCGGCGTTTCCTCCAGGTTAACACTCACCAGATCTCTATAGACCAGGCCTCACCATCCCATGTGCAGTTTCAGGGGCGCTGCCCCCATCCTGGACTGGCCCAAACAAGACCTTGCTAACAGCTCAACTTCTAATCTATGAGTGGAATACATTAAATATAAAATAATAAGAGCTGGGTGCAGTGGCTCACGCCCATAATCCTAGCACTTTGGAAGGCTGAAGTGGGTGGATTGCTTGAGCTCAGAAGTTCAAGACCAGCCTGAGCAAGAGCGAGACCCCCATCTCTAAAAATACCGGGTGTTGTGGTGAGCACCTTGGTCCCAGCTACTCAGGAGGCTGAGGCAAGAGAATCGCCTAAGCCCAGGAGTTGGAGCTTGCTGTGAGCTATGATGCCACAGAACTCTACCAAGGGTGACAAAGTGAGATTCTGACTCAAAAAAATAAATAAATAAAACAATGACTTTTATCCGATATCGAGGGGAACCAGAACAGCACTGCTGATGGGGAGGTGGAATTTCTGAGACCAGGGCCACTGGGCAGATGGGCAGATGTGTCTATTATTTTCCTCATTATAAATAAAATGCTACTGATTAAATCAACAGATCTTGCTAGAAGCGAGCCCTAGGCTTTATCAAAAATACAAGAAGCTTCTGTCATATGTTTCTGAGTGATCATGTTATAACGCCTCTAAATTAAATTTACAGAGCTCATTCGCTTTTATTCCAAGCAGTAACCACGGGGCTCACTTTAAATCATTACAAGTGCAGCAGATATATTGATTCCTGCCAGGCCTGTCATTACGAATGTGAGTTTAAGCACTTCTGGAGCGAACTCTAAAGTTTAATTAGTGTCCCCGTCTGGTGTTGTAAAACACAAGTCCGGGACATATGGGGAAGAAAAATGAGTTAATGTGGATCATCTTGAAAACACGAAATCAGCAGATAGAGCAAAGCAGAGAACTGAATTTGTCCCGAATCAAAATTACTTGCTCCCATGCCTGAACTATATTATGTAAATGGGGAGAAATAAAGCAGACCCGTCCTACACTGACCACCTCCCTAAGTTGACTAATTTTCATGGACCAGACACGCACCACGTATGTGTACCAATACGGTAGGTCCAGTTCCTTATGCTGACCACCTCTGTATGTTGACCAGTTAGTCACAGTCCCTGGGTGGTCAACTTACAGAGGTTCTATTGTATTTGCTTATTCTTCCCAAGAAGACAACTGTTTCCTGGGACAGCTGAGAAGGAACACGTGGCAGACACTGGTCAAGTGACAAGGTTACCTGGAAACGTGGCTGCTGCGCTGGCCATCTCTAACACACCCAGAGACACTCCCAAGGGCCCCAGGCCACCTCTACAAAGGGCTGAGGGGACACCTCAAGTATATCACAGGTACACTTGGGACCACAGGTGCTAAGTCATTCTTCAATGACTCCTGAACTTTTACAAACGTAATTGTTTCCTATTCCTACCACCTCACAGTAACCATTTTGCTTCCTTCCTGGGAAGTGTGTCCTGGGATTGGCTGGCTCTGCACTGGCTGCGCTTGGTGCCTGGACTAGGGGTGGGTAAGAGGCCCTCACTAGATCTCTTGCAAATTGCACCAGGAAGCAGCCACCTTGGGATGGGGTGGGCATCACCTGGCTTTGCCTGGGGCTGCCACAAGCTACACACCTGCCACCAACATCCGCAAACCTGCCTTCAGACCCCCTCGGGGCAGAGAGTGAGGGCAGAACATGGACGTCATCCCTCCCCAACACATCCTGTGTGGACTGGGCAGAGTGCAGCGGGGTCCCTGGGCACAAGGAGAGGGGTATCTGAGTGGGCCCAGGAACTGCCCTTGGGAGGCCGTGGGGGGTGAGCGGACCACACAGGAGCAGAGACTCCAGACCTGGGCATGCTCCACTACTCACCAGAACCCACTTGCAAGACACAGAAAGAGGGAATTAGGAAGATTTCAAGAGGGCAAGCATGTGACCCCTGGGCACAGTGAGACACCCAGATCAACCCAAAGAGAACACAACTCGCCACCTCACAGACCTCCAGTCCGGCTCCTCCCCTCCTCCTGGCCCCTGCAGCTTCCTCAGTGGGATTCGCCCTGGACTTTGTCGACCTGAGGAAAGGGGCCACTGCTCAAGATAGAATCCATAGCCTCGAAGCCCACCAGCCCCAGGGAGAAGGACACCCCATGGTTTGAACCCCTCCTCGCCCTGCCACCCTTAAACCTGCCCTTCAACATCCCCATAAGCCCTTGCACCTGGGCAGGGACCTCCCTTTTGTCCTGGACCCCGTGAAGCACTTCTGGAACAGTTTCCTCACCTCAGTGGGAACTCTCTCCCCCTCTTGTCCTGCAGCCACGTGGCTCTGCCAGCCCCCCCCCCCCGCCCCAGTCCTGGGCCAACCAGGAGTCTCAGGATTTGGTGCTGGCTTAAGACCCTACCCCTCAGAAATTCCCCTGGAGAGCTGTTGCATTACCCCCACCCCCACCCCTCGTTGACCTCTGACCAACAGAGCAAAACAACTTCTGACTGGTTAAAATCAACATAAAGCAATGGACTAGCAAAAAACTGGGTTTTCATACAAGCAGTAGATACTTTAACAAAAACGAAATCAATATCTTGGAGAAGCTAAAGTACAACATGTCAGCTTCGATCTCCTGGTTTCTCCCAAGTTTCCCAGCATGTCAACGAGTTTTCTTTATTTTATCACCACAGGATCTCGGGGCAGGAAGAAGCTAGACTTTCAAAGTCTTGACATTTTCAGTAGAAACTGCTTCTAATCGCTAAATGCATCACTGCCCCCCAGGAGGCTCCTTGGCTCTCCCCAGGGCCCATGGCCTGTGGGGGAACCCTGGACTTTGTGGGCAGGCTGAGAATGGACAGAGAGCCTTATCCCCTCAGCCTCCCCGGTGCAGCTGGGAAACAGCCTCACAAGTGAGTCACCCCAAGGAGAGACAGACCGTCCAGAAGGAACGCTGACTTCAGAGAGCGCCTAGAGGCTGGACTTCTGTAGCTGCACTTTTAAAAACACTGGCAGTAGGTAGTATTAACTAGCCTTGTGAGTCTTAGCATGTGTTAAATGCTTTGCTAGTTTAACACGGATAAAACCTCGGCCAACAGAAAACCTCGCATCACAATTCCTCCTTTAGCTGATGAGAAATCTGCCCGCTCTTCTCACAGCATGAAATCCTAAAATCCTTCCCAACCCAGCATTTTCCAGCAAGCAGATCCTCCCTTGCCAGAGAAAGGGAGAGGGGAAGGAGGGGACACGCCCATTGCCAATTGAAGGATTAGAGAAGTCAGTCCCCGAAGAAGAAACGTGTCTGAATGTCTGGGCCCGTGTTTCCCAAACCGATCTGACTGCGGAGTGAGGTTTCGGGGGCCGTCACAGACCTCCTCAGTTTATCTTTGGGAATGCTGATGTGAGCAAAAGAGACATCTCTGAGTCAGGCTGGGTTCAAACTCTGCCCTTTGGCAGCTGTTTGCTTTGGGGCAAGTTATAAGGTTTCATTTCCTTATCTGTGAAGCCTGGGATAATATTACTGAGGGAGGACGCTCAGAAAAAGTCCAAAAGAACAGAGGTGTTCTCCAGGAGGCCCCAAGGACACACCTGCCAGGTCCCCTCTGTGGGGACTCAGCTCTTAGGAATTTGTAGACTTAACTTCCAGGGACCTGAAAAGTAACTCTTGCTTCCTCTTCTGTAAAAGCCCGCGGTTCTGTAAGAGCTAGAGCCTGCTTCTACCGCTAGAGTCAAACTAACCTAGGAGAAAGGTACCCATCGGCTAGAACTTTTTGACTGGAGGTAAAAAGGGGAAGACCAAGCCAGGCTGAGAGCGTGGTCATGTCGAATTCTGTGCTGTTAGCTCCTCTGGCTGAATACAAGCCTTCTTCCTCTAAATACGGTGCTCTGGTGCTCATTCTCTCCATCGGGCCTCGTTTTCCCCGCAACATTACAACCTTTAGTATCAGGTAAAGATTAAACAATATTCTAGACATCTAAGATTCTTGGCACATGCAGAGTGCCAGGAAATTGACAGTGGCTTTTATTATTTCTCAGAAGAAACAGCACCGAGGCAGCTGTAGGCAACCCCAAGTGAACTACTCCAGGAAGCCTCCGACCTCTCCTTGAAGACTCCAAATGCTCTTAGTCGGTAAATGATGAATATCTCCAATTCTGTCCCTTCCAGGGACGGCATGGGGTAAAAGCGCTGCAGGAAGACGAGGCCCAATGGAGAGAAACACCACATTTACAAGAGGAAGGGCTTCATTCACTGGCCGGGAGCTTACAGCATAAACGAAATTGAAATGGCTGTGCTCCCTGGCTGGCTTGGTCTCTCCCTTTTTACCTCCAGTCAGAAAGTTCCACCCCACAGGTACTCTTCTCACGGGTCAGTTTGAATCAAACGGGAGATGCTGTTCAACCCCCTCCCCCCCAAAGAACTACAGGATTTCACAGAAGTGGAAGTTTCCAAGTTCCAGGAAGTTAAGTTTACATATTCGCAAGAGCTGAGTCACCGTGGAGAGGACCCTGCAGGTGTATCCTGTGGTTGCCTTGAGAAGACTTGTTCTCCTAGACCTCACCCTTCTCAGGTATCCTCTCTCAAAAGTACAGGCCAAGACGGTCTCTAAAGAACCATGAACTCCCAGTTCCACTGAGTTAGGGCAGGGCAGGACCAGCCTGAGGCCCCCGCATGCAGTGAGGGGTGGTCCTAGCAGTGTGCTGGGGACCTGCCAGTAGCAGTAGCACAGCGGGGAGGGGTGACAAGGGCTGAGGCTTGGGAAACTGACCACACTGCAGGCTCCAGGGGAAGCCCCTCCTCTCCACGTCAGCCGATTCCAGATCCCTGGGCTCTGGACAACAGAGCAACAGACAAGAAAAGGACCCGCAAGTCCCCAATGCCGTGCACATTCAAATCAATTTGTCCGCCTTTTTCTCCGGATCTGCCTTTTGTCCGTTCATCTTCAGCAAACCTACAGGGGATGAAGGAGGAAGCTCTCCCTCTTTCTCCCCCAGTCTTAACAATCTGAATGCAAATTAGCATATGAAAGGTTCTAGGAAGCACATTCAAGGTCCTGCATAAAACAACACATTTTGCCTTTTTATGTTTATTTGATCCAGTGTCATCTTGAGAGGTGCTCAGAGAACACCTGGAAAGTGCTGCTCTAGGGTGACCAGTGGAGGGTTGTCACCTGCCATTGGCTTCAGGGCCAGCTGGGGAGGGGAGGAAGTCCACTGAGATAAGGTGAGATCAGCTGTAGGCAACCCCAAGTGACCTACTCCAGGAAGCCTCCCCTTTGTCCCCTTTGTCACCATCACAGGGGACAAACTAACAACCAGAGAGGGAGCAGAGGCTGCTCTCTTCATGCATATGACTCCCTCCATGCCTGGTGTCATTTCTGAGAGCGTCCAGACCTCACAGCTCCCTTCACATGGGTTCATAAAAGCCAAACGGAAGCCAAGCCAAAAGAAAAATTCTAGAATCTTAGTCCCAGGTTCAGCTCATGCTTTGTGTTATAATTTATGTAGGCTAATAAATAGCCTGTGATCATTTCTGAAATCAGTTTATTAAAATACAGCTCCAAGTTCTCACCTCAATCACTCACATTTGAAAGCCTATTAAGGCCCAAAGTGGCTCTGACCACTTCCTATCAGGGACAGCAAAGTATGAGAAACTTTCATCCCTTTGACTTAATCATTGCAAATCCTCATCTATTGAAGAGTTATTTTTATAAAAACCAGCCTGAGCAAGAGCGATACCCACCTCTGTAAAAAATAGCCCGGTATTGTGGTGGGCAGCTATAGTCCCAGCTACTCAGGAGGCTGAGGCAGGGACATCCAGGGACTCCGAGACAGTGGGAATTCCATGGAACTCCTTCTAAGCCACCTCCCAGGTTCCATTCCCAAAGCTAAATTACGTAACTAAATGGTCAGCTTTTACTTTGTTCTCCAATACGGCAAGCAGGAGACGCAGCCGGTGCTGGGGTGGCTTCCTGTTTAGAGCTTCATAAAACTGCTCCAAAGTGGAGCCCATAACCGTTACTTGACAAACATCTAGCAGTTAAAATAATTTACCCTTTAAAATCTAGTTACTTTTAGCTTGTATGATGGGGGCCAAAGGTCACACCTTTTGACTCAGGGACATACAAAATTTCAGCCCCAAACTGGAAACAAATCCCGCTTCTGCTCTACGCAGGAGTCCAAAGCGCAGGCACACAGGCTCTCCGATTGTGACTCCTGAGTCTGCCTCCTGCGTCCCCAGCCTACCTGCCTTGTACTCAGCAGGGTGCAAGTGGGCGCGGCTGGAACCTCCCCAGGTGGCCCTGCTTCCCTCATTAGCTGCTCTGCAGGTACAGGGCAGGCCACCAGCCAGGAGCAGCCAACCGCAGGCTAGCCAACCTAGAGCATGAAGGAGTCGGGGCTCGTCCAGGGAAGCCACCATCAGTGAGGGCAGAGTGGGTGGGAAGACGTCTTCTGTTCCTCAAGCAAATCATTCCAAGGTGCAGTCTACACAGCCCCTCCGAGGGTGGCATCTGGCGTTTCACTGGCTTCTCTGCCCTTCCTGTTTGCCCCACAACTACCACGCTCCAGCTGCTGTTTCTAGAATTGCTCCCCAAAGTTAACACCTATGCACAAGCTCTTATTCCTTGTCCCAGGCTCTGCTTCTGGGAGGAAACCAGGCTAAGAGGTTTTCTTTCTATGAGATCCTGTGGGCCTTTCACACACTAAAAAGAAAAAAAGGAGGGGCTCATTTAAAAGTATCATGTTTTCATTAAAATGGGTCATGGGGATTTTTTGGTTTGGGGGTTTTTTTTGAGACACAGTGTCACTTTATTGCCCTTGATAGAGTGCATGGTGTCACAGCTCATAACAACCTCCAACTCCTGGGCTTAGGTGATTCTCTTGCCTCAGCCTCCCAAGTAGCTGGGACTACAGGCACCCACCACAATACCCTGCTATTTTTTTGTTGCAGTTTGACTGGGGTCAAATTCGAACCCACTACCCTCAGTATATGGGACCAGCACCCCACTCACTGAGCCACAGGCGCTGCCCTACTCATGGGTTTTTAAATAAGACGTGTGCAGCTGTGAGACTTCTCCTTTGAACAGATTTTATCAATTGAATGAAGTCTTTACCTTTTTTATTTTGTATTTGTATGGGAGTGTTGATTTTTTTTTTTGAGACAGAGTATCACTTTGTCACACACACCCCTATAGAGTACTGTGGCATCACAGCCCCCAGCAACCTCAAATTCTTGGGCTCAAGCAATTCTCTTCCCTCAGCCTCCTGAGTAGCTGGGACTACAGGTGCCCGCCACAACACCCAGCTATATTTTACAGAGGTGGGTATCACTCTTGCTCAGGCTGGTTTTGAACTCATGAGTTCGAGCAATCTACCCACCTTGGCCTCCCAAATTTTATAAAAATAACTCTTCAATAGATGAGGATTCGTAAATGATTAAATCAAAAGGTAAATGTAAAGGAAAACATTTTAGGACCTCCTGGCCCCGAGCAGTCACCCGGACTTTCCCTGTAGAGACATGCAGACCTCTGTCTTATTCACCTCTCTCTGTCCTCACTAACACCAAATGGACACCCTCAGCAAAGGTTTGCAGAATAAATGAATCAGTGAAGACATTGTAGCCCTCATGCCAAGGTCAACAAGGGCCCCACTAATTAGTAAGGTGCTGAGATTTCCAGTGAGAACCTTTCTTTCCCTACATTTGTCTTTTTTATGTGCCATGCTCATGATTGCTGATACTTTTTCCCTGGGAAAGCAGGTTTCTAATTCCAAAAGGAAGCCAGAGAACTATCAGGGGAAAAAAATGTGATGGAGAAAAGAACAGAAAAGCGGCAACAGGAAATGAGGTCAAGGGCAGTTTTGACAGTGATGTGTTTATTGATTTTAAAATACAAAGATAAATTTTACCAAAAACATACTTCAAGCTAGAAGTTAGGAGTAAAAGGTCCTACGTTTCATAATCTAGTGGAATCTGTACTAAGTAGGAGGAACTACACCATCTTGAATTGCTTTGGGCCGAAATGAGAGGTAACAGGTCAAAATGAGTGATTTCTTCCCAGAATAACGTTGTCTAATAGAACTGTGATGGAAACCACTGCAGTTTTAAATGTTCTGGTGGCAGGATTGAAAAACAAAAAACAAGTAAAATTCAATTCAATGTCATTGCATTTAACACAACGTCCCTAAAATACTATCTTTTTAACATGTAACCAGTGTTTTAAAATGATAAGCTATTTGACATTCTTTGTTTCACACTAAATCTTTAAAATCCAGTGTATATTTTATACTTACCACGTATCTTAATTCAGACACATTACATTTCAGGTAGTCAACAGCCACGTGTGGTTGGTGGCCACAGTATCAGACAGAACACATCTACAAGTTCAAGGTGACACTCTTGTATTATGGTTTAATGGCAGATTTAGTAAATCACTTCCATTTCCACTTGTAAGAAAACATATTAGGTCTTCATGATCCACTCAGTCTTCCTAAATATTCAAGTTTCCTTTCATCAGGAGAAAACTAGTATGCCCCATAGCATTAACATCTTGACATTAGGTGTTAAGAACTTCTTTTAGTACCAGCCAAATGTTAGAATTTCTTTTTTAATTCAAATAAAAGTCCTGAGAACCAAATGTGTCCTTAAATCTGTATACTCGCTCTTACCATCAGCTCCTTGCCGTCCTATAATTCAAAAGAAAATAGAATGTAGGAGCACTATGGGGTTAGGACACCTCCAATCCACCTCAGCCTGTTCTTTGGCTGGGATTGTAGAGGCATTTGGGAGGGTCAGGAGAACTATAGGCTTATGCTGCAACTGCTACAAATTTCCCTCTTCAGAGGGGAAAGCCTCAGGAGATCCAGCACAAGAAGAAAAGAAAGCTCCCGCCCACTCCCAGACTAAGCCCTGCAGTCTGCGTTTCCCAAGCTCCCACCTGCTGGATCCCCTGGAGCCTGTGGGCCAGGCAAGCTGAGGAGCAGAAGGCCTCCATAGCTTTCACCCACCTCAGAGGAAACAGGAGGAGGCAGCTAAGCAAATGAAGTTCTATTTAAGTCCCCTGGTCCCACCCGCTCCCCAAATGTATTTTGGTTTCACAGCCTAATTCCAGAGCCACCTCTGACAGGAGCCACTATATCTAGTACCCAAAGTTGAGTACCAGGCTTTGAAGAATTCAGGGCGGACAAAGACTGTCCAGACTCAGGTTTTCTTCTATTTTGCCTCTTCTGAGTTTCAGAGCAAGGAAGGCCTGAGATTACCAGGGGCTGGAAGAAGAAGGATGGACTCTCCCTGCAGTCTTTGGAGAGAGGGCAAGGCCCTCAGAATCACGAGAGAAGAAATTTCTGTCTGTTTGCAAAGACAATCATGTTTGTGATGATTTTTTACCATACCCTGGGAAATTAACACAGCCACATATCATATTATCCCAGACAGGCATCGTTAGGGCTGGATCAGCTGCGTCCAAGAAGAATAGTGCTTGCCTGGGAGCCCCTGCCCCCCAGTGGGCAGAAGGGGGCCTTAAATGGTGAGCAACACTCAGTGCAGCAAGAAATGGCTATTTACATGAAAACTACCCATTGGGAGAGGGGTGGGTTGGAATGGTGGCTCTCAAGCCTAATTATCAGGATCCTTACGTCTACTGTAAAATATCCAAGTTCTTAGGGCTCATCCAAAACCTTTCAAATCAGAATTTCTGTTAGGAAGGCCAAAGAATCTGAATTTTTAAAGCTCTCTTGAGGTTGCTGGCTTTCAGCCTCATCCATGCCAGCATGGGAGGTGGGTCCCATCTCTGTAACAGGCACCATCCTACCCGCGGGCAGGGAAGGGACAAGAAGGCTTCCCAGCCCTCACCCCCGCCAGGGAAGCTTTGGTGAGCAGAGCCTTTCCACACTGCTCATTTTAATGGGCATTCCTCCCGCACCACACGCTGCAACAGCTTGGCTGAGTTCCCTCTAGCAAACGATTGAACCTGCGGGTGGTCTTGGAGATGCTCCCAAATCATCACCACACAAACCCTTTTTTGACCAGTGTTTTCTCACTTCACACAACACATCGTATTCTGGATTAGTAAGCACGTTCCATCATTTTAATGGCTGCATGGTATTCTAAGATGTGCGTGCGTGGCTCACTTTACCCAAACTCACTTTACTGTTACTACTTCACCTGTTTTACTCTGTCACTTTATCACTATTACTGGTTACTTCATGTCTGAGTTTTCCTTAATATCACAACAAAAAACATAGTTATAAATAGATTCCCAGGGGCTGGAATTAATTTTCCTTCTCAATTTGAAGTACTCAACCTGTTTTGTCTTTTAAAGTCAAGCCTAGCAAAGAAGAGCTGATTGTTTCTTAGTTTTATTAGATTTGGGGGTTTTATGGGTAGTCCTATTGGTCTCACTGGAAATATTGCTTCTTCATAGCTTTTTTCTTTATTTCTTGAAATAAATAGAGCTATACGTGTTATACTTCATATTAGTCTTGACAATGTATAACAATGGATCAATGTTAAAATAATTACTAGAAATGCTGCCAAAAAAAAGAAAAAAACAGGTCTCTTTTGTGGTTATCTCCCCTAGACAGGCTCTCCCCAGAACGCTGCAAGCCTGACGTGGTCCGATGGGAGGTTCCCTAGGCAAGCTCTCTCCCCTGAGAAGTTTGCACACAGACATTTGCAAGAAGCCAGAAATTCTATTTCTTTTGCATCTCAGTGGGTTTTCATTCTTCCAACTCCTCCTAGTAATTTGAAAATGCCCTCACCTGCAAATCTCTCATCAGCCAGTTTTTTTTTTATTTTTGGCTAGTATCTGAGCGCCAATTAGAAAACAGCTCCTCCTTGCCTGAAGGCAGTGGGCAGGGCAGGGCCTGAGAAGGCCAAGTGATTCCCAGGGAGGAGCCGAGGAAGGCATTGGCTAGGACTGAGCCTATGTCACTGCTTCCCAGGGGTTGGACACCAGAGGCGGGTAACACATGCCAACGACTGAAGTCAAACCTTAATTTGAAAAACAGCTGCAGAAGGGGCTCTATCAGGATATTGGCTCCTGGGTTGAAATTCTCAATATAGCACATTAAATTTCTCTATTCTCTTTATATTAATCCAGACTGGAAAAGAGATGAAATGGCATCCTTTGGACAGTAACTTGTGAGAGATTCTTACAATGTTTTTCTTCATAAAACTGGGCAAGCCAGTGAATTTATTGGGCCATTTTTTAATAACTTTCATCATGCCGTCATCTTGAATAACACACATTTCGTAGTTTGCACCTGCCCTCCATCTTAGCCCCTGCTTTGTACTTTCTGCATGCCTTCTCCCTCGGCCTAAGTGCCAAGGACACAGAGTCAAGGGGACATCCTTGAATAGACGCGTCCCGCCCCGTCATCCCTGCTGCCCCATGGGGGTGTCTGCCGTGGTCCTCCACAGGGGTGTCTGCAGGACTCCAATTCAGTTCCCTAATCTCCTGAAAACACACGCACAGCCCAGTGGCAGGTATCACCCTGCACGTCAGAACAGTAGGCCCTTGTGCAGCTCTCCTCTGGTGCACAGAGGAAGGAGAGACACAAACAAGGAAAACGTGCTGTCAGCCATATCTGCTTAGACTCCTACTCAAGTCTGTCCTTAAAAGCTGGAAGAGGAAACCTTTAAGAGCAAGGACAGCCCCACAACTGGCCTTGGGGCCACAAGACCCCAGGGTTCTAATTTTCCCTCCTGCATCTCTGGCTGGTGAGGAAGACCCTGTGGCAGGTGGTGTGATGAAGTCAGTTTCCAGGAAACAAGCAACAGGTTGCTTTGTGGTTGAAGACAAAAGATTTGATCAAATAAATAAGAGTCTTGGGAGCCCTCTTTGTGCAAAGGGGGGCATTCCTACTAAGATGCTTTCATTGAATTCTGCAAACAGCTACTGAGCCCCTGCTGTGCACCCAGCACTGTGCTTAGCCCTGGAGCTGAAAATAATAGATTCTCTTCTCCCTGGAAACTCAGCCCAACAGGGAGGCAGGACTCACACTAAGTGACTCAAATACTCAGGAGTCTGGAGTAGATGCTAATTTAAAGGTTCAATCAGAGGTTCAATTAAAAAAGAAAACAAGGAAAGAATAATCAAAGAGGCAGTAGAGCTTAGGGGGCAAGAACTTGAACCCAGAGCCTCTACCCTTTTAACCATTTGACTTAATTTCACTAACCCTAAATTTCCTCACCTGTAATTTGAGCATGATCTGAATAACATCTGTTTTGTGGTATTCTTGAAAGGATTTTTTTTTTTTTTGGATGCAGATTCTCACTACATCACCCTCGGTACAGTGCCGTGGCATCACAGCTCACAGCAATCTCTAACTCTTTGGCTCAAGTAATTCTCTTGCCTCAGCAGCCTAAGTAGCTGTGACTAGAGGTGGGGTCTCAATCTTGCTCAGGCTGGTCTCAAACCTAAAAGCTCAGGCAATCCACCTGCCTTGGCCTCCCAGAGTGCTAGGATTACAAGAGTGAGTCACTGCACCCAGCCCTTGAAAGGATTTTTTTTTTTTTAAACAAAGTCTCACTATGCCACCCTCGGTAGATTGCCATGGCATCACAGCTCACAGCAACCTCAAACTCTTGAGCTTAAGCAATTCTCTTGTCTCAGCCTCCCAAGTACACACACCCACCACAACACCTGACTACTTTTTTTGTTGTTGTTGCCATTGTTGTTTGGCAGGTCCGGGCTGGGTTCGAATCCCCCAGCCCCAGTGAATGCGGCCAGCACCCTAGCCACTGAGCTGAAGGCACCAAGGCTGAAAGGATTTTTAAAAACAGTGCCTCTGTCCTTCTCCACAGCACCTGGCATTTAGTAAGTGCTCAGTGTAAACATGAGATACTGTCAGGGCAGCACACAATATTTATTTTTTTGCAAAATAATTATAATGGGATTCTCTATGACCATCCCACAGGTATTAATTTTGGAAATTTTCTTAACTGTGAAAGAACCATACGCTAAGTGAAATAAACACAAAACAGACAAAGTGTGATTCCATTTATGTGAAATATCTAGAATGGAAAACTTCATAGAGAAAGTAGAACAAATATAACCAAGAGCAGGGATGGGGGGGCAGGGATGGGAACTTACTGCTAATGGGTACAAAGTTTCCGTTGGGAGTGATGGAAGTTTGGGACATAAATAGTGGTGGTTGTTACACAACACTGTGAACATACTTAATGCCACCGAATTATACACTTAAAATGGTTAGTGTGGCAAATTTCTATGTTCCATAATATTTTACCATAGTGAGAAATTTTTCTTCATAGCTTCCCATTGCAAAAGAATAATACAAGATAATAACTGTTTCATGACAGAATAAAATGCTTATTTTAGTCCTGCAGATTCTGTTCCCATATGTGGTACAGGAGTCTGGTCCTGGGACATCACCCGCTGTCCCCTGGGTGGCTCAGCTGCAGCTCTCACCCCGTCCCTCCCTCAGACTCCCATTCAGGAATGAGTCGGACACTCTCAAGCCCCACATCACACAGTCAGCGCACACAGAGCTATTCAGAGATGGTTCTTCGAGCTCTACATCAATGGGCACATACACGCGTTTGACCGCAGGGCCGGACGACCTTGCCTGGTGATGTACACAGGAGTGTGTGCTTCTGCAAGCCTTGGGGGTGGGGGATGTGTAGCCTCCTCCAGGCTGTAAGGAGAGATAGAAAGAATGAAAAATCACATCGTTTGGACCCCTGGTCTAGTCCACCCTTGTGCACTATGTGGTCAACTGGACTGGGCCACAAGGTGGCCATTTAGTCAACTGTTATCCTGGGTGTAACTGTGAGGTGTTTCTCATGAGACCAGGTTTGGATTGGAAGACTCAGTGAAGCAGATTTACTCCGGGATACAATGGGCACCATCCAACCTGCTGAAGGCTTGAACAGAACAAAAGAGCTGAGTAAGAGAATTCCCCCATTTGGACCACCTCCAAATTAGAACACTGGCTTTTTTCATGCCTTTGGACTTGACCTAAAACATCAACTCCTCTGGGTTTTCAGCTGCCCAATAAGACTAAGACTTAAACTATTGGCTCTTCCCAGGCCCCAACTGGCCAACTCGCCCTGCAGACCTCGGGACTTGCCAGCTCCCATCACCGTGTAAGCCAGTGCCTTATAATTCTGAAATGTGGAATATAAAATATACATTCTATTGGTTCTGTTCCTCTGGAGAATCCTGAAAAATACAGCATGGTTTCTTCCATCTAAAAGCTGAGTACATTTCTACCCCCCTGTGTTTATAGTCATTTTTTCAAAAAAAGAAAATTACAAAAGAACTGGACCAAAAAGAAAGCCCATTCAAAAGATAGACTTTTTAGAATTTTTGCCTTTAGGCTTCTGTTAGGCTTTTGAGGCTAAATGAGTTGGGGTATCATAGAAGTTATTTTTCATGTTTTTCTGATAAATCCACAAAAAGGATAAGGTTGTCTTGGGGTATTTTTTTTTTTTTTTGCAATTTTTGCCAGGGCTAGTTTGAACCTGCCACCTCCTGTATATGGGGCCAGTGCCCTACCCCTTTGAGCCACAGGTGCCACCCCTGTCTTGGGGTGTATTTTGTTCATTTTAATCAAGTGTGATGAGAAAAGGCCTCTGCTGGAGAGAATATTCTGATAAGTCAGGGTCCCAGGCCCCGGCCACACTGCCCCTGGGAAGTCCTGGGAAGTCTTGTGGTCCCTCAGTCCTCTTAATCCCCCTCTGCAAAGTATCTCTAATGCCGCTTCCAGTTCTACAACTCCAAAGAAACGTTCTATGGAATTCATACAAACAGAAAGAGACATGCTTACATACTTGTGACTGTGCATCCATGGGTAGATTATGGATTCATTACTCAGAGCTGGCTTGTCCTAAGGAAGTTGACTTGAGTGTCTGCTGACTGCGGGTAGCAGCCGGCATCTCAGTTCTTAAGGCTGCTTAGTACTGCGTAAGTACTACTGCTATAATGAGTATGTGCTTTACATTAGGCCCAATTTTTAAATTTACTTATTTATTTTAGAGACGGGGGTCTCTCTATGTCACCCAGCCTGGAGTGCCACAGCTACACTCACAGGCAGGACCACAGCTCACGGCAGCCTCAAACTTGGGTCCAGTGATCCTCCCACTTCAGCCTTCCGAGGAGCTGGGACCACAGACGCCCACCTCCAGCTACATGAGATCTGATTATAATCTGATTATAATCATGCATCTCCATACTTTCCTTTCTATGAAAACACTACTTAAAAAAATACATATGTGGAGATAACTTTAGACCTTTCTCTTGGTAGTTTAGCAATTAGTAATCTGGGCTTAATTCTAATCTTATCCACAAAACTCACTTTTCTCCTGGGGTAGGGATAAGGGTCCCTTAAAGGAAAGCCAAGAATCATCATCTGGGGAAATGTGATTGACCCACAAGCCAGAAAAATGTTTTTGGAACAGCAGGATCCGGTTGCTCCAAAGTCCTCCGTGGGCAAGTTAACAAGGACCTTGGGCCCTCACGGTTAAAGCGAGTAGATATATGAAATCACTGAGAACATGATGAAGTGTCTCCACTGCAGAAAGTCCACACACGCCACAAGCCGAGACAGGGCGCAACCACGTGTCTTCTGCAAACGCGTGAGATGGGCCTTCCAAAGGGCCTTCTGCGGGGGGGAGTTTCATCCTTGCTGTTTGAGGTAGACAACAGCCCACAACAAGGACAATAGAAAATGGTCCCAGGGATACCTGTCGCAATGCTGGAAAAAAATAGGTCCTCTCCCAGCTGCCATTACCCCAAACTCAAAGGACGATAGTCATCATCAGAAAATTCATGACCTTTTGACATTTCAGGGACACCTACTTAGGAGAAGGCACAAGTGAGGACCGTACCTCAACTGACGTGAGGGAAAGAACACAGCTGCTCTGAGCAGCCAGAGTGGACCCTGCAGCCCCTGCTCCTGAGCTGAGACCAGCAGCCCACTTCACTTTGTCTAGAGAACATGAACAACTGGGTGTGGCAGGTGTGAGTTTGCAGAGGCTGTGGACTTCAGCATGAATGAGCATAACCAAATTCGACTTCACCAGAAGCCCTGTATGCTGCCAGGCAGCAGAAATGTAATCTGGCCACTTCCTGTAAATTCGGTCATTCCAGACATACAGTCAGTCAGATCCAGGGTTCTTGCTCCAAGTTCCAGGAGAGCTTGCACGGCATGCAGGGGCCAGTGCTTTGCAGCCACTGTTTCCTGCCAGCCTCTGCTGGTGCCGGGCAATGTCATCAGCTCATCCCCAAGCTGGCCCTGGCTGGGGGAAACCATGTGCTTATCACATCCCAGATTGGGCAGAGGCCCTCATCTCTGCCACTGCTGTCCTGTGGGCCCACTCCCCTGGCAGAAGGAAGCCTTGACTATCCTCTTATGTTCTCTCTGAGGCCACAGGCAGCCTGTTGCCCCTGGAAGACACTGACTGGATATCCTTCCAGGACGTGGTGGTGTGAGAACATCTGTAAGACTGGTTCCCCAAATCCCAGACAGAACCTGCCAGGGGACTGTCCCACCAGACTTTCCTCCTCCTCAGGTACCGCCTGGGCCCGGAGGCCCTGGTGCCTCTACCTGAGATGCCCAAACAGTCAAGAGCTCTCTGTCTTAATGGGGCTGCCATGACAAAAATACCACAGACTGGGTGGCTCAAGTGGAAGAATCACACTATCTCACAGAGTTCCAGAGGCTGGAAAGTCCAAAATCAAGGCACCAACACGGTTGCCCATTAGTGGGAACTCTCTGGGTTATAGATGGCACTTTCTTACCATATCTTCACACAGGGGCTGGGAGCAATCTCTACCTCTTCTTCTATGGCCACCAAGCCCGTCAAATTAGAACCCTACCCTTATGACATCATTGCACATTAATTACCTCCTACAAGCCCTATCTCCAAATATAATCACAGCAGGGGCAGAATATCAACACACTGGGGTGGGGGGAGCACAATGCATTCCATGGCAGCCCAGGTCTGATGTGAGGCCTCTCCAGGACCACCCAGTGTCCAAGCTGGGGTCCCGCCGGTCTACATCCTTCCCCACCTGGGGCCCTGGACCTAGCCCTCTAGGGCAGGCGTCAGCCCACTTTTGTGAATCAAGTGTGATTGCAACACAACCGTGAGCACAAGTTTATGAATTGTAAGTGCTGCTTTCCCACCACAGACTCCCAAGGCTATGGTGGAGGCCAAGTGGCCACATGGCTTCTCTTGCACCCTGTAGCAAGGTGTGTGGACCGAGCTCCGGCCAGTGTAACTAGGCTGGCCAACCATATTTTGCCCAGAGTTGCTGTTTCTGGCATGATCTGCAGTTTACATCTGGCTCTAGCAAGCCTTTTTTATCAAAGTCTCTCCCCTAAGATTCAGTGACCTGTTTTAAAATTCAAAACAAGTTCAAGGACGGCTGTGGTTCTACAGCAGCAGCCTCACGCTAGAATGGTGACTCTTAAAAAATGCTCAGCCCCGTGGTCAGAGCCAAGATGGTGGTCTATAGCCAGCTTTCCACAGAGGCTCCCATCCAGAAAGAGAGTTAAAGGACAGAAATTTAGGAAGAAAGCCAATGGTTCAGATCTGAACCAAAAGAGAAGGTCAAAGAACGCACATCAACCCTGCTGAGGTGACCTGCGACCCCAAGGATACAAGAATCTATCGCCAAGCGAACGGGAGTCGCCTCCCCCATGAGAACAGCTCGCAGTATACTCCATACCTCCATATAAACAAGTGAGCAGAGTTCAGATGTCCTCTCATTTTACCCCACGGGAGAGACCTTCTAAAAACCAGACCTCCTTCCCCTACTAGGGTGCCATGGCACTTTCCTGCCAGGCATAAAACTGTATATACTCTTTACCCGCAATTTTGAACTCCTGGCATGCCCCTCCACTCTCACCCTGAGGCCTGGAAGCCTGTCCCCCATGGAGTCCAGATTCTTGGGCATTTTCTTGAGGGGTGTAGTCAGGGCATGAACTGTTGCTGATCTGTGATGACTTTTCGGCTGGGGAGTAAGGAGAAGATAATCAGCTGAGGGAGAGGCAGCATCCCAAGGCACCGGAAGCAGCAGAGCAGTGAAGGTGGGGCTCACACCCCTGGGGATATTTTGAAGGAATACTCCCAGTCTCTCTGGGCAACCCGGGGAAGCCGGGCAGCTTCTCCAGTGGCAGCTGCTGGCAGAACAGATCTAGGACAGAGCACATGCTCCCAGAGTAAAGGGTATGTCTGAGGCGGAACCGGCCTGTGCTGAGCAGGGGGATTAGAATACCTGCGCAGAGACAGGAGACACTCAGGGCAGGGGTGACTCAGAGGACTGCTTTACTGAGCTTCAGATGCACCTGGCCCTCAGGGGATCAAAGCTGAGACAAAGGGGGAAAATAGCCAGGACAGAAACAAATTCGGCAAAGTTGTTCTGTGGGGCAGGGCTGGAACTGAGTGAATCACCCCAGCCCCTATCAAGCACCCAAGGTTGTCAGGCCTCACCTCCCCCTGCCGAATAGTGACAGAGAGTAGTAGCCTGGCTGAGGAGACACAGATCTCCCTGTGACTCAGGCAGGCACAACCCCCTGGAACATCTGCTCATTGGAGGGAACTAGATCACAGCCCTGCGGGGTTACCAGTGACTGGATGTGACAGAGGTACAAGGTGGGGAAGGAGGCATCAGCCTTCCCAGACTAATTTATTCTCTGGGGGGGGGTGGGGGAGGTCCTTCTAATCTCATGGAGCACTGAAACAAGTTATACTAAAGTTGCCAGCAGATCCCTGCTATCTAGTTGCCAGAGACCTTTTGAACTGTCCCACCTGAGGCTGGTGCTGACTGGGACAATTGATTGAGACCTCTTCACCTGGGCCAATCACCCAAGGA
Source organism: Arctocebus calabarensis (assembly GCA_963573935.1). Classification (NCBI taxonomy): domain Eukaryota; kingdom Metazoa; phylum Chordata; class Mammalia; order Primates; family Lorisidae; genus Arctocebus; species Arctocebus calabarensis. Next base: position 55,234 of record CAUYON010093436.1, read on the forward strand.
CTATCCAAAGTGGTACCCTGGGTGTGTGGTAGTGGGAAGGTTTGATTTTCCTTTTCCAATTGTTGTCTGTGGGGGGCAGGATGACTTAACTGCTGGCATTTCTGTACAGCTCAAACCTCAACCCAGAGTAACTGATTCTCTAGGGTAAGACAGAGACCAGCTGAAAACAAGACAGAGCCAATTAACCCCACCACACCAAGAAGGTCCCCAGTTTCTCAGGCAGTAGCACTGTACAAGTCCTTGACAAAACTCTAGGGGAACAGGTACAGATGTCAGTCCCAGCTTTCACACAAAGGACTGACCAATCACTACTCCTAGAACCCCCAACCCAACTTATCCTTATTTGCTCAACTTGCCAAACAGTGCAAAATAATCATGGGGCAGAATCAGTGAAAAAGCTCCAGCAACATGAACAACTACAGCAGATCAACCCCCCTGCCCAGGAACAATTTGGCAGACACAACTGAAGATCCTGTGCATAAACAGATGGCTGAGATGTCAGAAACCAAATCAGAATTTGGATTGTAAATAAGATCAATAAAATAGACGAAAAATTGGATTTAGAAATTCAGGGAGCATTTCAAAAATTGTCTCAAGAAGCCAAGGAATTCAAAGACAAAATGATCAACGATTTTGACACATTGCGACAAGAAGTTGCAGCCCTCAAAGATCTAAGAAATACAGTAGAACCCCTAAGTAACAGAATGGAGCAAGCAAAAGAAAGGATTTCTGATATTGAAGACAAAGTTTTCAAATGCTCCCAAACATCCAAAGAGGAAGAGAAGTGGAGGGCAAAAACAGATCATTCTCTCAGAGAGCTCTGGGATAATTCGAAGAAAACCAATATTTACCTTATAGGGATACCTGAAAGTGATGAAGTGTCCTCACAAGGTGCAGAGTCTCTTCTTCATGAAATTATGAAAGAGAACTTTCCAGACATGCCAAGAGATTCTGAAATTTAGATAACAGACAGTTTCAGAACCCCAGCATGACTCAACCCAAATAAGACATCCCCCAGGCACATCATAATTAACTTCACTAAAGTTAATAAAAAAGAGAAAATTCTGAATGCAGCCAGACAGAAGAAAACCATAATCTACAAGGTAAAGAATATTAGAATAACTGCAGATCTCGCAACTCAAACCTTTCAAGCTAGAAGAGGATAGTCATCGACCTTTAATCTCTTAAAACAAAATAACTTTCAACCCAGGATCCTGTATCCAGCTAAACTGAATTTCATTTATGATGGAGAAATTAAATACTTTAATGACATCCACATGTTGAAGAAATTTGCCATAACTAAACCACCTCTCCAGGATATTCTCAGACCTATCCTCCATAATGACCAGCGTAATCCTCTACCACAAAAGTAAACTAACTCAGAAATTTTTGATCAAAGTCCAACCTCCACAGTGGCAAAAGGATTAAAAATGTCCACTGGACTTTCAAAAGGCTTATTAATATTCTCAAATAATGTGAATGGTTTGCATTGTCCTCTAAAGAGGCACAGCGGGCTGACTGGATACAAAAACTCAGGCCAGGTATCTACTGCATACAAGAATCTTATCTTACCTTAAAAGATAAATATAGACTCAAGGTGACTTCTTGAGACAATTTTTGGAATTTCTAAATCCAACTTTTCATCTATTTTATGGTCATCTATATTCTAGGCAAATGGAAAACAGAAAAAAGCAGGTGTTGCAATCTTATTTGCAGATACAATAGGCTTTAAACCAACCAAAGTAAAGAAGAATAACGATAGACACTTCTTATTTGTTAAAGATAATACTCAATATGATGAGATTTCAATTATTAATATTTATGCACCCAAACAGAATGTGTCTCAATTTATAAGAAAAACTCTAACAGACATGAGCAACTTGATTTCCTCCAGCTCCATAGTAGTTGGAGATTTTAATACTCCCTTAGCAGTGTTGGATAGATCCTCCAATAAGAAGCTAAGCAAAGAAATTTTAGATTTAAACTTAACCACTCGGGAGGAGTGGCAAGATGGTGGCCGAGTAACAGCTTCCTTGTGGCTGGGCACGGTAAGACTGGGGAAAGAGGACTTCAGGCATCTCTGGCAGGCGGGATCTGCCCAGAAACTTCCCTTTGGGAACACAGGGAGACAGCGTGAGGCTTCTGGACACCCTGAGGAAGGCAAAAGTGGCAGAGATTGGGCAAGCGGTTGTGTCTGTTTGTT
>CAUYON010093439.1:0-17370 GCA_963573935.1 Arctocebus calabarensis
TCCCAGCTACTTGGGAGGCTGAGGCAAGAGAATCGCTTGAGCCCAAGAGCTGGAGGTTGCTGTGAGCTGTGACTCTACAGCACTCCACCGAGTGCGATAGAGTGAGACTCTGTCTCCACAAAAAAAAAAAAAAAAAAAAAACAAACAAGAATCTCTGTGCATGGGGCAGGGGTGGGGTGGGGAGCTGAGCAAAGGACAGAGAGAGAAAACAAGGCCATAAATGGGTCTGATCCTCTGGAAAAGTCAGCTTTCTTAATGGAGAACAACTGTTTCTTAGTCACGCAGTCTACCCTCATTGAACAATGAAACAGTAGTATTTAGAACTTGCAGGAATGCTGACAGATGTGAATCATGTATGACCAGTGAGGTGGGCACAGTGAGAGGTGCTTAGGCAAGAAAGGACCAGAAGCAGTATCTCACTATCATCCACAGGTTTGGCACCATTTCTGAGAGAGAGAATATAGTTTAGGGAAGTGGTGCATTTTCTTGTAAAAGATATGGATATAGAGAGATCACATATATTTTGGTTTGAACCCAATTTTTCTCATTATTAATTAGCTGCATGCCTGGGAAAAAAATTTTCTGAGCCCCATTTTCTTGGTCTAGGATGAAGATAAAAATGGTAACCATCACCCTTTCTATACTCCCTCCTCTCAGGGGTCTCAGCCCTCCTTTGGTCCAGTCCAGAAGGAACAGGGTTCAGCTACAAAAGTAGTCTATCTCACTAGTTGGGGAAAAAACTACAGCTCTGTAGTACCCTAGATATTCTCAAACATGCTTACATTTTTATATTTACAAAAATCAACCCTACTTTCTTTGTTCTCTTTCTGTCTCTACCTGGGTTTCCACCTAGTACTTCCTTCAAGGCAGTCTGCATGCCCCTCTGGGAGGCCCCACAGTGCTGCCTCTTTAAGCTCAATATAAGCTGTATTTCTGCATCCTTGTACCATGTCATTTTACCATGGGGAGTTGTTTGGATTTATTGGCTTATTTTTAAACACCTATGCACTCCTTCCAGGACAATAATCTGTGTCCTAAATATTTTTCAGGTTTCCACAAACCGTTTTATGCTTCTGGGATATAAATTATAAAAAAAACAAAACAGAACACTCTTTCTTCCAATTAAATTTTGTAAATGCAAGTGGATGATAAACTGACCTGTTGTGTCATTATAATTTGGACTTTGGATTCTATTTTTTTGTGTGTGCAAGCTTGTTTTTCTTTAGGATCAAATCTACTTATTTCCAAAAGAAAATCAGAATTTGAAAGTACTGATATATTTTATTGTAATTTTTATCCCTCATCATTTTATATGTAACAGCAGATATGTACTTCATAGGATTGTTGTCAGGATTAACAAAACTAATAGATATAAAAGTGCTAAGCACATACGAGATGCTTGATAAACACTGGTTCCACATACCCTTTGAGTAGCTCTGAAGACAGTCATAGTTCCTCATGTGTTTGGAGTGTATTGGAATGTTCAAATAGTTTTCCTATCTATAATAATATTTTCTCCCTGTACAAACCCATAAGGCAGGTAGCAGTGTTATCACTATTTGATAAACGAGGAAAATGAAATGAGAGAAATATGCTTCCCTTAATGTTCTCAAGAGAGCAGAGTCAAGTGTAGAACTCAGACCTTCCAAATTCAAGGATGGGGCTCTTTCTGCTTCCCTTTATCACAAGGGGAATCCATTTACATTAAATGCAAGGTAGACAGTAGCCAACATGCATTAGGAGAAAGAGTGAGCTTTCTTCTGAGACAGAATGAATGAATGAGTTCTTTCTTAAGATACAAATAAGGACTGCAAGCAGAAGCTCACTGTATATTCACCTATATCACAAGGTGGCCGGCCACAAGTACAGATTTCTAGGATTGCCTATTAAAGAGAGACCTGCCACTATCATCATTCTTCCTTACCTATCTGTGTTCATTAATACCTTTCCAAAACAATTCTTCAAGCTATCTGCATAAGAGGAATATGAATGCTTTGGCCAGGCCTTTCTCATAGAGTGTGGCAGCTTAAGATAACCCTGTTGTGGGTTGGTTGTGCCCCACCTCTTATTTTGCTCCCTTATCAGCAGCTTCCTCATTATATGACCTTGAACAGAGGCTTTTATTCTAAACTCAGCACTTGAAGCATGAGGCTAAGAATACAGACCAACTCCCAGGGAGCTCAGGTGGACTAGATAATTTCTGCTTTTCAAATGCAAAGGATTTTCTAGTGAGTCCCTTGGGGCTGAGGATCCCCTGAGGTGATATGACAGGGGGCTGGCCCATCATGCCCAAAGCCTGTGTCTGCTGTTCTCATCTGAGTTGAGGCTGCTTGCCAAGTGCTATTTTAGAAGCAGGGCTCACGCCATCCATCTTTTGAAGGTCATGGATGTTCTGCTCCACAGGAATGAATGCACAGGGCACAGTGAACTGAGACAAACCTCAGTGTTGCTATTACAGCTTTAAGCAAAGTAATTACAGTCTACATTCACGTCCATACGTAGCACTTGGTACTCAGTAGTTTTGATATTGTGGATGATGTTCATGTGGGGAGGCTCAGGAAACAACATCTTGGTCCAGCTGTAGCCCTGGAGCAAGGACCTGGAGGCCTCTTGCTGTCCCAGGCATTACCCTATTAGTTGTTGGATATTGTGTAGATTGATCCCAGAGTAGGGTCTGAAGTAGCTAAGGGAAAGGGTAGTGGCTGTTCGCCAATTGATATGGGAGTATGTAATATTTTCCCAACAGGTGTGCCCTACTGGTCAGCTTGGCCAGAAATCAGCCTTTTGCTTGTTTATTGAATGAATGGGTCAGATTATCTACAATTCCTTACATTACAAATTCATTCAATGAGGTGTGTCTATCAGTATTGCCCTTACTGTATACGCATCTTTTTTAGTAGTGCAGTTGTTGGGTAAAGTGAGGTCTACTTCTTGAGTCTTAAAAGAAGAAGAGGTGTAGGAATTAGAGGTAGGCTTATTATCAGACATTAATAAAGAAGACAAGTTTTTAGATGGCCCAGGAAATCAATACCAATCTAGTGGCTTCACTTTGCCTTGAGTAGACTCAGTGAGAAATGCAGGAGTGCAAAAGACAAAACAAAATCCAGGCAAAATACACAGCCTTCTTAGGAATGGCCACCTGCTTGTGAATGGATGGTGGGGTACACTAATGCATTCTTTATGAATTAAGCACTTCTTTGTAAGCTGGTTTCTTTCATCCTCTAAAGTAGCCAAGATATTTCTTCTGTCCTCTGTTTAGGGAAATGGAGGCAGCCATTTCTACTGTGTGATGGGAGGTGTGTTAAATGGGCCCTGGTCCATGAGTACCATCTCCACCAGCCTAATGCAAGCCCCAAATGCAACCATTAGAAATGCATTCCAAATGTTAAATGCCTGAGGTGATGGATGCCCCAATTACCCTGATTTGATTAATTCACATTCTATGCCTGCATCAAAACATCACATGTACCCTATAAAGATATGCAACTATTATGTATCCATAATAATTAAAAAAGTTAAAAAAGCATTCTTTATCAACCAGGCTGATCTAATTTGAAAATGCCAGAATTTAACTCATTATGACCACGACCACTTTAGCCCATAATAGCTCATTAGCCCTCAGCTATCCCTTTGTAAAGCAGGAAACAAACTCCTTACAAGAGAGATTCAGGATAAAATCTTGTGATGGGATGGAGCATGAAGACAAAAGACTAAAGACTTAGCATTCATGAACTACCTGGACTGTCTAGAGCCCTGGGGAGCCCTAAGCTACCGGGGGAAATGGATCCATGATAAGGGTGTAGGGAAATTGAGCTATAGAATAGAAAAAGAAAGAAACCAAAGACAAGCTTGGTCCATTTGCCAGGTTTGCTCAGGTGAGTCCTCCTGCAGAAGCAATCTGGGGTCACAGCATTCTTTGCCCAGCGAAGTCTCATTGGAGAGACTGTATGTCCATTTGGAATCAGCATCACTAGGTGCTTTCTTAATCTAGAACTCAGAATTCTGAACTGGAAGCTTTTATTCTGAAAATTCAGCTGCAACTCAGCACAGTATGTTCTGAAGACAGACCCATCCCAAGTCAGATGATGCCCTCAGTAGTGGATATCCTCTAATAAGCTGGATAGCCTAACTGCCAGCTGTTTATCTCATCCTTAGCCAGCTTAGAAAAAGCTCCCACTGCCAACAATTACCTTCTTCCTTCCAGCAAAGCGCCCCCCTCCCCCCCAAAAAAACCTCATTTGCAGGTGCCAGGCACACATGCTGATGTCACGGGCAGGCCTTCCAGGTTACACACCTTTGGAGCAATGTAAGATTTCAAAAACTTTTAAGCAGGCAATTTTTGTCATACTGTGGGTTACTTACTTTTTTTCTGTGAAGTTTGATAATATGCCCAATCCTCTTACCTCTTGTATTTACTTCCCCTCCCCCAAGCAATGATATCACAAATTAGCAGTTTGCAATCTGTTGGAAATAGTTCAGATGAAGATCTTATATCCTGGGGCCCCCAAAGAAGGCGTCTTGGTGCTTTGGGCTTTAATTTGGTTTTAGGCTTTTGGCCAAGTGGATATCTATTGGGCTGGCTTACACTTAAACAAGGAGGAAGGGGAGGAAGTATTCCTATACATAAAATTCAGCATGGAGGTCCCACAGGATCTCTCTGCCTGAGGCTCCCTCCTTCACTGGAAAACCTCTCACTACACATACTGTTTGGAATACAAGTATTCTGTTGCTAAGAGACAGCTGTTTAATTGCGAATATACGATCCTGATAGGGACCACACTAACTCAGGAATTGGCACATTGGTCCAGATCAGTTATCATGAAATGGCAAGGAGGAGTAATGCTGAGAAACAAGACTCTGCTTTCAAAGATGGTACGCTGTTAAGGAAGGTCTGAGAAAGATGAGCCTGTTTGGGGAGGGGGTTACTTGAGAGTGGTAGGATATGTCTGGTCAGCTGGCTTCAGTGTGGGTGTCTCAGGTGCTCTGGAAACAGAGAGGTCTGCTTCCTTCTTTAGCTAATGCAAAGGACAGGTAGTTTATCTTTCTGTTGCTTCTTTCTTCCACCCTGTCTTCCATTATCAGGATGTTCCAGGTTCTTAACAGAGCTTTTTCCTTGGCTGCCTTACGATAGGCCTGGCTCTGGGGATTGGCTAGGCTTTCTCAATTCTCCTGACTCATCCTGCAGACTCACTGTCCTCTCCAGTGACCTTCTGTGGGCCCTGAGCTCACGGCCTTGGCTTTGCTGGCTCAGGGAGGTCTCTGATGAGGGGGTGTTCGCAGCTGATCTATGCTGCAATTTTGTTGGCTTTGCAAGATCTGAGCACTATTTGTTCTGCTGGGGGTGTGAGAGAAAGGCACTGCAGAAATGACCATGGTCCCTGTCAGCACCTTTTGCCCTTTAGCAGCATCAGATAGTGCTGAAGGGCTATTTGAGGAGTAAGATGTTAACAATGAAACACAGATATCCAGTGGATTCTAGGCTGAAAAGCTATCATGACACCAGACTTTTAAACTCCACCTAGACTTTCCTTTGCGATAACATACATAGTTTAGTCAAAGTGTCTCATCGGTTATGGCTTTTAATTGTAGTCTCTCCCTACACACATTTCAGGAGGAAAATCAGGAAAGAAACCAATGTTTTCTTAATAGAATCCCTTCCCCTACCACTCCTTTTCGTATTTAGAAACAACACCTGTGCTAGTCACAGAGTCTTCTTTAATTATAGTGTGTCTTCTACTCAGTGGTGGTGGAGGCTTGGCATAAGGTTAAGTGGAAGTGTAAGAGATTGCTGGCCAAGTCTGCTCTTCACCCTCTAGCCCTGCCTCACAACCACTGTCTGCCCTCCCCTCCATTTCTGAGCAGTGCCAACCTTGCTGATCCCCAAAGCCTTGCCGGCTATGAGAAGAGATGCAGAGGGAGAGGGACACTGCAGCAGCTACCTGGAATTTGCCCCACTGACCCAAGAAGCTGAAGATCCAGATGGGTGCAATGACAGGAAAGGAAAGTTTCCATGTAAGCCTCACTGAAGCCTCAAACCTCCCCCACATGAACGCAGCACAAAGAATTGCTAAAAGGAGGAAGAAATGTTAGGAAAGCTGTATTCCAATTAGTGTGACCACTGATTGTCATGCAACTCAGAAAAAAATCAATGTTTGGAAAACTAATGATGGCAAGAATGTCCAGCTTTCTTAACAAGCTGCTGAGATAGGGGTGGCTGGGGACTTGAGGCTCACTTATTTTGGTCTCATCTAAACTTTTCCATCTTAGCGAAAAATCAACAAGAACCTGAGAAGAAAATGATGTGAGCGAATGTGGTATTTGTCTGCTTGTTTGGCGCTAACTCTTCACTTATTTTCGTACGCTCTAGAGGTCTGCCTTCATCAGTGTTTTTCCTCATAGAGGGCAGGGGTCACCTCAGCTTTCCTGGCTCTGTCTGATATGTTGTACAGCACCAGGCACAAAGCACAAAGCAGCCTGTGACTACATTTGCACTGGCTGCTGGAACCGAGCCCTGGAACTGCAGCCCTGGGTTAGGTCAGCACTTGGCTTTTCTGGGTAAAGATGACATTGGGTGTCCTTGGATGCTAATTTAACTTCTCCATAATGCATTTTGCATCAGTTTGGCTTGCCTCTGTGACCAGCTGCACCCATCTCTGGCCACCCGAAAAAGAGTTCCCATTTTCTGGCGTACTAGGTATTTTCACTACAATGCTATGAGCAACTCGAGGGCAGGACTTGTCTTTTCATCTCTGTGTCCCAGTGAGTGTCAACTTGTAGTTAGCAAGACTGAATGACTACTTCAGTACTTTGCACTTGACCTTGTATTGTTGTGATGGGGGCTCATTAAAGGAAAATACCCTCAGAAGAGAATAACTACACTAAAACCAAAAGCAAAATTTCCTGTCCCTCCTGAACTAATGAAGCTGACTTCACAGTGTTATACTGTACCAAGGGAGAAAGGGAAGAAGAGAAGAGAAAAAGGAATGAATAGTTTTTGAGTTTAGTGTTTGTAATAGAATATTTCTATGTCCTGCCTCATTTAGTGCTCACAGTGGCTCTCTGAGGTTGAGATATTCATTCTTATTTTGCAGGTGAGGAAACTGAGTCAGAAGGATAAGGTGGTTTTACTAAAGTTCTACAACTTAACAAGTGGGAGAGCAGATCTTCCCACCTATACTCTCTTATTTTACTGGAGGAGTAGGATTTGGGGGGAAGATTTATTTGGACTTGTTCTGTGCATTGTTCTTGTACCCCAGTTACTTAAGGCAAGCATTTTCCCCCCTGTAAACAGCCTACTTTTTTGGACTGGTCAGATGGCCAAATACCAAGTGTTAAAATGTAGTCATTCTGGTAGTTTTTATGTTTGGAATTTTTGCTTAGTTTTCACTCAGCTTTGCCAGTGTAGCCAATAGGATTTGCCTTAGCTGTCATCTTTGGGGAAACCACTGATTCTTCTGGTATATGCTAGAGCAGTGTACCTAAGAAGTAAGAAAGTAGATTCCCGAAGCCCCCTACAGAGCTGGATTCTGTAGGTCTGAGGTAGGGCTCCTGACTTTGCATTGTGATGCCAGTGACAACACTGAGCTGCTGTGCTCAGGATGTACATCAGTTTTTCCTCATAAAAGGGGTGTGTGATCAAATAGGTTTTGCTAAGATAAGAAAAAGAAATTGACTTTTTTCCTTTAAGTCCTTCCTGGAGCTCTTAATAGGTTCACGTACATTGTGAATGTTCAAGAGGAGGTTAAAGTAGAAGGTTCCCAAAATGATCTCTTGGGACATTTTAATCCAGGGAGTATTTTATGTCACAATAGTGCCTGGTCTACAGTAAGCAATCAGCTAATTGCTATTCATTATGGAAACTACTGTTCCTTGCTTTAAGACTTGCTTTCAGCTGTGAGAAGGGAAAAATAGCTCAATTTTTTTATTTAGGGATAAATTGACATAAGAACGAATAAGGGATATACAAATTCACCAAGCAGAGAATTACAAGCAGAGGGCAAAGAAAATGCGCCTCTCATTAAAAAAGATAACAATCATCAGATTGTTATCAGAGATAAACAGGGAAACTATATTTTAAAGCTTATTTGCTTATTTCCAAATCTTTGAGTTACATACGAAGTATGTAATTAACTATCATCATTAAAAGTTGACCAAGACTTTCAAAACTGAAAAAAAAAAATTCAGGGTATTACAGGGATACTAATTTGATTTTATATGTTTTAAGTCAAAGTTGTAAGTGTGCCCTTTACTCAGAACGTGTGAGTCGTATCAGTTAGGTGTGAATTAACCCAACCTTCCTCCTCCCTCTCACCTACTTGATTCCCATTGAGTTTTACTACCCTGTGTGCACATAAATGTTGATTGACTAGTTCCAATTTAGTATTGAGTACATGTGGTGCTTGTTTAGGGTACAGTCTGGGATATGAAATGTTAGGTGAGCATCGAACTTTACATAAGGACTTTTAAAGGCTGAGACATTTTTTATGGTCATGTTGGGGATTCTATGTCCTGCTATAATGAATAGATGAGAAAAATGTGAAGTAACTTTAACACTCTCTTTGCCAGTATGTGCCTCTAAAATACGTTAGAAGCTTATGTTAAGAACTTTATTAATATGAATGAACTCAAAGGAGCCTTTCCTTCCTTGAAAATAAATTCAACTCAATGTCTGTGGTTTGAACATTCCAAATTTAGAGCACTGGGCTTAAGAGTTTTATCACTTTGTGAAGTGATTCTCAAACTTTACTGTGTTCACAAATGATCTGGGACATTTGTTTAAATAAAAATTCATAATTCCTGCCCTCAGAGGTTGGGCTTGAAGATCAGCATTTTTTTTTTTCTTTTTGAGACAGTATCACTATGTTGCCCTCGGTAGAGTGCTGTAGTGTCACAGCTCACAGCAACCTCAAACTCTTAAGCCATTCTCTTGCCTCAGCCTCCCAAGTAGCTCAAACTACAGGCACACAGTTAATTTTTCTTTATCGTTGTCATTGTTGTTTAGCAGGCCTGGCTGGGTTCAGACCCTCTAGCTCCAGTGTATGTGGCTGGTGCCCTGACCGCTGAGCTACAGGTGCCGAGCTGAAAACTGCAATTTTTAACAGTCACTACAAGGGATTCCAAGGGAGAAATGCTGAAGGGGTGTTTCTGTTTAGGAAAGCTGTTAAAGCTTTCAGGCCACCAAGGATAGAGGAACTGGGTTCTTTTACAAAGAGGGAGATCTAATGGCATGGAGGAGTGAATTCATTGACTCAGAGGAAGCTGCCCTGAAAGCATATGGATAAGTTTGGATCGTTTTGCTTTTAGTGTCTATTTTTTTTTCTTTATTTGGCCTGAAAAAAAAAGAATTGTGGAGAATGGCTTCAACTTGTTCCCATTCTCTACTCTGAAAGCTAAAAGTGATTGGAATGCCATAACTCTGTGTTCCATAGGATAAAAAGCTCTGTGTACAGGAAGTTACTGTTGGTGCTGACATTGGAATTGCTTTCATGATTAAAGTTTTAGTTCCAGGGAAACAATGTGGAATTCATTATTAATCTAAAATTATTTCCTCCTTTTTGCTGGTTTGACTTTTACTGTATAGTGGAAAAAGACTGAACTTTAGAATCAAACCTATCTAGATTAGTATCCCGGCTCTGCCCTCCCTAGTAGCATGAACTTGAGAAAATTTCTTAACTTCTTTGTACCCCTCTTCCCATCATCTTTAAAATAAATTTAAAAATAACAACTCATAAGGCTGATGAGAGATGAAAGTGTTAAATGAGGCAACTTATGTAAAGCACTTGGCCTAGTTCCTGGCACATGGTAGGTGCTCACTAAATATTAACATTCCTTCACAGGAAGCAACCAGTGCAATTCTACACCTGGGTCATTTGGTCTAAGCAAGAGATCCTATAGACACCCTCACTTCTCTAGGCTTCATTGTCCTTGTTTGAAAATGGGGCTAACAATGGTACCTATATCATAGGTTTGTGGAATAGATTTAAATGACATAGTACATGTAAAAATCATTTAGCAAATGCCTGGCACAGCACAAGAGGTCAATGTTCATAGCTATTATTACTGATATTTTTATTACCTATCATTTTTTCCCTTGATACTGCAAAAATTCCCAAAACTAATAGAAGAATGGTATTGCTTTAGTGAAAACTGTTAGGATGATTCTTGTTTTTATAAAATGTTGTAAGTAATTATTAATTTGTGCCAGAAACCTAAATATAACTCTTGGCACACAACAGGAAACTTTTTGTCACTGGCACCATACCACCTGGAGCTCTTGATAGGTACATTGGCAATTTGTTGAATCCATTTAAGCCTAAAGTTGTGACAATGCAATATAGTAAAACTGACCTCTAAGGGTAATATCTTTAAAGCCCCCCAAATGAAGATGCTTCTAGAGAAGTAAACATTCTGAGATTCAAAATGAGATACCACATTAATACTCTCAAGAGCAGAAAATTGAGAATTATGATTTGAAAATAAAGGACAAGGTGTCAAGAATATTTGAATTTGCAATCTCAAGGCAGGATTTCTTTACATTTGATATACAATTTCTGAAAATGTTTACTCTTCTTAAAAATATTCTAGATATTTCCTTTTCCAGAAAGCTTAGGATCAGTTACAGACTGTTAGGGTCCTGTCATTCCACAGATGGGGCCTTTTACTTAACTATGTGAAGTCCTTCCAGTGTAGTGCTCAAACATCAATGAAGTATAACTTTATGCACAGTGTATTTTTAGTTGTAAGTAAATTTTATTTTATCTGAACTCTTATTTGGGAAACTTTATGTGGCACATTTAGTAGTTCTCTAGTAGCTTGAATACCCAAATCTCTTAATTTGAATGTTCCAGTCCCTGAAAATGCTCAAAATAGAACTATATGGTACAGTAAAAATCAGCCTATCAAGCAGACTTGGAGAGCACTTAGGTGGTATGTGTCGTAAGTGCGCATGAAAGAGAGATAAGGAAAGGAGGAGGGATTGAAATAAAGGAAGAATGAGAGTGGCAGCCAGCCATTGTCATATTTTGTATAAATTAACAGCTTTTGCATTTTTGAAAGAGATTTTGGGGCCTGATGACTCAGACACTGACTCTTATGACTTTGGGCAAGTCACTTAATTTCTCCTTTTAGAGGAGGGATAATAGTATATCATACTTTGTTGAGACACTGACATATTTATATTCCATGGATCAAGAAAACTCCTTTGTGTGCAAGCTTTTTCAAATTCATACGTTCTTTGGTGACAAAAAACCTCAGCTACTGTTTTATGTGAGTTGCAGTGGGAGCAGTTTAAGGACCCTTATCCCCACTCTTGGCTGGCTTCCCTAGCAGGGACAGGCGTTTTCTATTTTGTACATACAAAGTTTGCTTTTTCTGACTGTCTCATTACTTCATTACTGATATATATATATATTTATTGTGTATCCCTTAGATTCAGGAAATGCATTACTTCCTTCTAACTGGTACAAGGGAAACACCTTATTAAGAGGACAGCTAGGGATGGCTTTTAAGGCATTAACAACCACTCTTTTGCCCTGGGGTCTCAGGCAACTCTTGGAAATACCATGAGCGTGGGTGAAAAAAAAAAAATCACCAGTAAAAATTGTGTTATAATATTATGCATTTTTTAATGTCTTCAAGTGATGTTACATGGAGACACACAGGGTTCATTAAACCACCAGTCTATGTCTGGGTAACAAATGAATCAAGTATTAAACTGACACATATATTATTTGTGGTTCCTTGTTGATGACATTGGTAAATTCTGGCTCTTATGGTTGGTCATAATCCTTTCACTTGGCTGAAAAGATTGTTGTTTAATTTTCTCAATATCTAAATTAAATGGAATAAAGGATTTCTGACTCATATATATTTTTGAAAAACTAACATTAAGCATAAGCAACTACGTATTTTTCTAGAATATTCTTTACATCTATTTTCAAGAAAGGCTCAGCATGGTAGCCAGGTATTTCAAAAATAGATACTTTCAGATAAAGAAGGAAAGCAAACATGGATTAAATATGTATACACTGGCAAAGCCAAGCCTTATGAAGTTCAAACACTTCTAAAAATTACTGGAACGCTGTCAACAGGAGTAGCCACAAAAATGTCAGTATTAAAAACACAGTAACGTGTTAATTCATATAAAGGATCTCAGATGACTCTCAGAGCCATAGAATGTTTGATACAGAAGGGAAAGTAAATGCTATGCTGTTTAAACCTATATTTTACTGATAGGAAAACTTGCCTGATGTCAAGGCAAAAAGGCAGTAAGTGGAAAATTAGAAGAGAATGAAGAAAGTGCAGGCTCGGCAGAAGCTCAAGAAAGAGAGAACTTTAAGAGTGGATAACTGGTGTGTCAAATACCCCAAAGAGATTGAGGAAGATGAACAATTAAAAAAAATACCCTTAGATTTGGCAAGGAGATCCATGGTAAACTTAAAGAGAAATGTTGGTAGGTTAGTGAGAACAGAAACAGATTGCAGGAGTTAGGAACAGAATGTGGGATAGGAAATGGAGGCAACTCACACAAATCCCACATTAGAGGAGTCAGAGAGGCAAAAGGAAAAGAATGGAAGGAAAAAAAAACCCAGGGAATAAGTGGAAGCAGTGACTTTTTTTTTTTAAATAGGAAGCTTTGAGCATGTTTTGAAAAGGAAGGAAAGGAGCCCTGGGCACCAAGCTTTTCATGTTTTTATGACAGAAAAGAATAAATTGTGGAGTTGGTAGCCTCTCCAAACCAATACCACCTCCCAAAGAAATATAAACACAGCAAGATCCAACCCTAACCCTGACAGCATTTAATCTAATAATAGTGTAATAGAAGGGAACAGGCTAGAAGTCAAGGCCTTCAAGGCTATCCAGTAGTATGATCAGTGGCCGACTCATAACCTTTCATCATTATTTTTAACAAGCATATGGACTCAATATTTCTCCCCAAACCTAAAATTCATACTGAAACCTTAACATTTCATTTTTTAACTTGCTTTTCCCATAGTTAGGTTGAAATATATCTTGGGAATATCTTTCAAAAAGTCAATGTGCATGTTTACTCCTCTTTGGAGTTAAATAATAAGGGAAATAACCTTGAACTCCTATTAACTGGGATAATTTGGGACTGGCTTGAAAACATGAACTCCTCTCAACTTATGAGTATGGAACTGATCTTTTCATCACAAAGTGTCACAAAGCTTAGTCAAGGTCTAAGTGAGCATTTTAGTTTTTTGACAATTGATATTCTAACGGGTACTTGAATCAGTTGTTTGGGTACTAACTACATTAATGGTTAAGATAGTTAAACGTACTCCTGATGTCTGAGAACCTCGGCATTAAAATCAATCATATTCATGAATGCTATAGAAGTATAATCAAGAAAGAGACATCAAATGCTATCAAACTATGACAACATTATTGGTTGGGGATTAAAATGTATCTATGTACTTAAATCAAGCATGCTGTCATTATGCCTTTGAATGATTATATCAATTATCAACAGCTGCATATGGTACATATTATTATCCTCATGTTATAGTTTGGGAAACTGAGACTCAGACATGACTTGCATGAGATAATACGGCTAATTACATAGTAGGGTTGAGGTATAACCCAAGTCTGACCCCAAGTTGTTACAGGTTCTATTGGGCTACCACTTAAAGGCCTCTACCTTTCCCTCTATTCCAATTCTATATAATTGTTTTTCTCTCACTGATGTCTGTTTCACTCTCTTCAAGAATTCCATTGAAATCTGCTCTCATGATAGGTTCTGCCATAGAGTTACATGCACTGTGATATAAATTTACACAGAGCTACTTCTTCCAAGTGTCTTGTATAGTTTCAGTGTAGAATGAAAGTCAAGGCCCCGTGTTAAAGGTGCTCTAGCTTCAGTGGGCAGGAGGGAGAGCCATTTGAAAGCAAGTGTCGGGAGGCCTATCCTAGCACCTGTGATGTCTACCCAGGTGAACAGCACCTTTTCTGCCTATGTATAAAGCTGGCACTGATCCCACTACTTAGACTGGCTTGGACAAAGAGGAGCCCATCCCTGAGGGGAAATGGGAAAAGATGATCTTTAAGGTCTTTTATATCCCAGAGATTCAATGAGCCTATGATTCAAAGACTCAAAGGGATGAACAATTATCTAGCAGTATCAACTGGAAAAGGTTAGGTAAAAAAGAAATCTACTTTTTGACTCCAGTGGTCTGATTTGAGTGCTTAGAAACACCTCAAAATAGCTCAAATCTTTGCTTCATTTGGTCAAATCATTCTTTGAGTTTCTTTATTTCCCTGGGAAGAATAATCTTTCATTAAAATATAGTGGCAGGCAGTCTAAAATCAGAAAATATTTAATGTTGGAAAGGCTGTCTTGGAATCATTTAATTTCACAGAGGATCTAACTGAGACTCGGAGAGGTCATGTTTGTTACAGACAGAACTAGGGCTACAACCCAGGACTCCTGGCTCCCAGCCTGGGGTTCTGTTCTACAAACACTGCTGTCTCCAAATATTCTTTTCCAAACTCATATTTTCATTTAGTCCCTGGTAAGGCCAAAAAATTACAACTGCCAAACCGAGGTTAAGTAAGGGAAAGACTACCTCTCTACTTAATCCCTTCCTGCTGGGGAGGGAATTTTTTTTTTTTTTTAACAACTTGATACCTCAGTAAATTCTTAGGCCTCAGATGCATATGTTTAATTAAAGAACCACCTCATATTGTTTGCTTTTCCAGTTAAGCTGGCTTCTGAGTAGCAAAAGAAAGGCTGACCATGGTGTTTGGTTTGTGTGGTGGCCCCGCCTGCAGGTAGGGAGAAGCACTAAGTCTGAAGTTGGGTGACTTGATCTGTTGTGTCCCAGCAAAGCGTCCCTACTTGCAGGACTGGTTCAGGTGTGAGCTTTGTCGACCTTACTTCCTTTGGCATTCTCTTGTCAGTACTATTGGGTAGATCATTGCATAGTACTGAAATGACTAGTGCCCTGCCTTTCATGTGAAAACCCAGGCTTTTCTCCTGCTTCCTGCCTCCTCTCTCAGCTTGATTTGTTGCCTGATTCACCTTAGTCTTAATGGCAGTGACACACGCAAATAGCACACGCATTTAGGAGCAAGCCGCTGAAGTAGTAGCCTGACTACTATTTCTGTGTTCTAGTTTACACGGCAGTTTGAGGAAAGAAAACTTCCTACAAATCTGAAAGAAAACAAGAGCTTACTTCCAAGGACACTGGAATTCATGATTCTTCCAGTACAGCATAGAATGGTATAGTAGTTAAAATAGAAGGCCGTGCTATCTCTAGCTCTGTCACTTACTAGTTATATGACTTTGAACAAGTGACTTAACTTCTCTATGCCCTAGCTTCCTCCTCTATGAAATAAATCCAAATCATAGGGTTTTATAATTAAAAAAGTAAATAAAGGATGCCTGATATGTAGGAAGCACTGTATTAGCTCTTATTATTCCCAGTCCTATTCCTAGCAATATCTCCAAAGGAGTCATGGGAAGAACAAATAACATGTGTGGTCTTCTGCGGTTGGTCAGAAGCTACCATTTTTTTGGTTCCTATTTTTTTTATAAATTAAAATATTGAGGTGATTTCCCTCCCCCACCATGTATGTTAACATCATCATGGTCCCTTCTTCCTCTAAATCAAATATTGAAAATTTTTCTTGCATAGATAATCTTGCAGACATATACATTTTCCCCAAAGAAGAGAGCAGTCCTGTTGCTGCAGCAGACGTGAATACTGTGCTGAGTGCATAGCAAGTGAAGGGCTCTTATAAATAAAGTAGCAAATTAGCAATGATTTTGCCAGCAGTTTTAAAACAAATGGATTGAAAGAGATTTCTATAACTACATGCCTAACTTAGAGCTGCACTTGAAGCATTTAGTAAACGTGTCATTTCAGTATTGAAAACAGCATCTAATCAAAGCATGTTTATAATTAGACATCACATATAATATCTCTCAAAATTATGTTCCACCAGGTGAGATGCCATTCCCTGGAACACTGAAATCAACTGTTTGTTAGGCCTTTGTTATTATTAAAAAGAACAGGTTGAGGGTACCACGAGAGACTCAGATAAATGAAAGTGCTTAATTTTAATTAGGAAAAAAAGCCGCACACAATATGGGTAGCCTGTATAGAGAACCTTGTGCCAGTAAAACCTACCTCCAAAGGTATGACTCTATATTAATTTAAATCAGACAGACATTGGCACTGCATTCTTTTATTTTTCATTAACATTTTGATTTAGAACAACAGATTGCTGTAGCGAGGGGACAAGAATGGCAGCCAGTGAGCCATCTGCCGAGCATCTCGCTGACGACTCCACTAGTGAAAGAAGCCGGTGACTATGGAATGCATGCAAGAGGGACACACACCATTAGTTAAGTGACAGGATGAAACATGGGAAACTTTGTCGGGTCAGAGGAGACAGAGATGGAGAAGGCAAAGCAGAGCTCATTCTGATTGGAATTTGAAAAGACCTAAGTACTTGCAGAGGTCCAATAGTATGGCAATATATGGAGGGTTTGCTTGTAGTTTTTTCTTTTTCTTTGAAATTACAGGTGGGACAAGAACAGCAAAGTGACAGGCTAAATATACAGTAACTTGCCATGCATTTTACATGGGATATGTTTTCCAGATCTTTGAAGATTTACCCCTTTAGATGTATCAGCTCTTGAGCCATTTGAGATAGAAATATTTCTAAACTGGAACACCACCCCCCCTTGCATTTTAAAACACATTTAGAACACTGGCAAGGCAAGGGCAGTGGGATTGCCTAGGGTGCAAACAATAAGAGGGTGTATTGTGTGTAGAAAATTTAAAGACAATAATAAACAATCTCAAAGTCTGCTTTTTTATCATCACTAGGCACAGGCGTTTCTAAACAACATCCAGTGGGAAAAAAGACTCTTCCCAGCTAGAAGAGACTTCTGCCATCACTCTTTCCCATGGTATGATACTACAGTAGAATCAACTCAATTCCATTTTCTATTGATGATTCTGGGTCTTTTCTAGGAACTCAAATTTCAGTACTGAGTTTGTTGTCCAGGGGACTACTTGGCCTTTTAGGTCTATTTGCCCCTGTATGAAATAGCCCCAGGTTGCTGTTTTTTTTGTGGAGACAGAGTCTCACTCGATCGCCCTTGGTAGAGTGCCGTGGCGTCACACTGCTCACAGCAACCTCCAGCTCCTGGGCCTAGGCGATTCTCTTGCTTCAGCCTCCCGAGTAGCTGGGACTACAGGCGCCCGCCACAGCGCCTGGCTATTTTTCTGTTCTGCAGTTCTGCCGAGGCTGGGTTTGAACCCGCCACCTTCGGCACATGGGACCGAGGCCCTGCTCGCTGAGCCACAGGCGCCGCCCCCAAACAACATTTTTTTTTTG
>CAUYON010093440.1:0-23510 GCA_963573935.1 Arctocebus calabarensis
GGGAGGCTGAGGCAAGAGAATCGCTTAAGCCCAAGAGCTGGAGGTTGCTGTGAGCAGTGTGACGCCACGGCACTCTACCCAGGGCGATAAAGTGAGACTCTGTCTCTACAAAAAAAAAAATAAATAAAAATAAATAAATAAAATAAAATAAAAAAACCATAAAGTTCTGACAAATATTATAAACCAGGCAAAGCTGCCAGAGCACATGTAGTGCTCGTCATTATAATAGCCACTCACAGGCCTAGGTGCTACATAGGGTGTGAAGCATTCAAGGGTTATGTTTATACTCACCTGGGTTCAGTCTCACGTTGTTGCACTTTCATTTTGACAATACATAAGCTAAGTATGATTATCTCTGTTTCACAGAGGAAAAGACAGACATGTATAAAGTTGGAGTAATGGGCAAATCGATGCGAGGGCCAAGGTTTGAACTTGGCATTGGTTTAATGCCAGAGCCCATTCCTGCATCATTTCTTATGAGGAATCAAGCTTTTTAGGACTCACCTCAGACCTCCACTCAGGGTGAGACCTGTCTCCAGGGGTGCTGATGGTCTCTTTGCAGTCTCCTCGTGCCTCCCCGCCTTTCAGGAACTGTCAGCATCTGTGGACATCTGTATTATGCACAGAGCCTGGCTGTGCAGTAGGTGAAAATCTCCCAAGCTCTTCGGAGGCATGCAAGATCTTTCTGTTTAAAAGATTTTATGCCTAATCACTTCCATTAGGCTGGGATGTCGTGCAGAGGCCACGCTGGCTGAAGTGAGAACTCTGACAAAACCTCAGAAACCAGAGGCAGCGTCTCGGGGGACCGGCATGTGGAGTGAGGGATTGGACTGCAAAGGAGCATTAGGAACATTCTGGAACATCTCCATGCAGATGTTCTACATCTTGATTATGTTGGTGGTCACATGACTATTTACACATGTCAAAACAAATCAAATTGTACACTTAAAATTAATGAACTTTATTGTATGTAAATTACATACAATAACATATCCATTAGAAACAATCTCTACATTTATGATTCCTAGGCTATGGTTCTTACCTTCCTTAGAAGATTTAAAAAGTATGCCTCTGACTCAGTCACAGTCCCTGCAGGAAGAAGATGCACCCCCAAATTAGATCATTTTAGTATAATTCAGTAAAGGCACAAGGCCTTGTAAGGAAGTGGGAGGCACAGGCCATCTCAGCAACGGCTCGTGTTGCCAAGGCTGGAAGTGTCTAAAGGTGTTGACTCTCCCTCTCAGGGCTGGTGGGAGGGGAAGCCGTGGTGCAGGGAGAGGGCAGGGGCCACACATCTGGCCCTCCCCTCACTCTCTCATGTCAGGACCACGCAGTACCAAGTTCAAGTTGAAGCTAGACTCCCCTGATGCCCTTCCTTGGGCAGTGTCCTGGGCCACAGTGTGGGATTCAGGGCCCTTCTGATGGGGCAGTGCCCTGGGCCACAGTGCAGAACTCAGGGGGAGGCAGAGAGGGTCTGAAAGACAAGCTGAGCACCAGCCGTCACTCTGGTTTCTGCTGCTCTAGGGCAGCTGTGCTTTCCACCTTCTCTGTCTCTTTAGAGAGAAGCCTGGGAGTGCTGGTTCTCTGATGGAGTCTCCCCTGAACTGAAGAGGTTATCGTGACAACATGGTCCCCAGGGCCCTGGCAGCCTTCGGAGGCTGGTTACGGGCCTGAGCTGCTCCCCTGCGAGCGAGCAGGGCCTGTGCTCCCCAGCCTCCTCAGGAACGCAGCTGAGACTGCGATTTCTGAACAAAAGGAGATTGTTTTTGCCAGGAGAGTCAGTGTCACACTGGCTTCTTTCCTTTCTGTGACAATGATTATCTAACCATCAACAATTCTAGTGGGTCTCTGAAACTTTCCCAGAAAAGACGTCTTATCTCCTCCACGGTATGACTCCAATCCCCATTGCCCTTTACTGTGGTCACTGCTATTACCTGCTGACCAATCCCCGGGCATCTGCGCCCTGCTGGGTTCATTCCATCCCCTCAGGGCAGCCGTGGAAGTCTTGGAATGAAATCCAGTCATGTCACTTGTGGGCTCAGAGGCTTCCCTGGGCTTCCCACCACCCTCCAGCACAGAAGCGACGTCCTGGCAGGGCTCCCCGCCGTAAGATTCCCCCACGTGCTCGTTGCATTCTCCCCCTGACCTCCTGCCCAGGACCTGTCTGCACACACACGTGCTCCCAGCCACGCTGCTCTCCTGTTGGATCCTGGGGCATCTCTGGACACGCCTGGCCCAGGGCTCTGCACTGCTTTTCACTCCAGCCTCGCAGCTCTCACCCAGCCCCGACAGGTATTTTCTCCAATGACATAAGTGGAAATGCTTTGTATATTTATTTGTGTCATTCGTTAAAGCTGTGGTTTCTCTCACCAGAACATTTTTTAAAAGCACAGATGTCATATACAAAGTCACTGACTTCAAGGGACCCTTAGAAGCTTCCTCATGTATTCCTGGAGTTTGAAACAGTTACAGTAAAGCACGAAATTGTAAAGATGTGTTCCTTCATAGAAACACACAGGGTTTCTCCATGAAGCTGTCTGAAGACCTGCCCTGGCCCCCACCACGGTCGTCTTCACAAGGGAAGTCAATGGGGACACCCAACTCACACTACACACACTTTCCGGGAGACTTTTCCGAAATACCTGAATCAACAGCAACCTCACCTACTGGGTCGTGTTTCTCAGTATAAATCTACCTTGTTACCAAAGAAACTTTCTCCTTCAATATCTCTCTGCAGCTGGACAAATGCTAAAAACCATTGGTGCAACCCATTACCTGATGCTAATGGGTTTGGGAAGGGAGCAGGCGCTGCTGCTAATATCCTCATTCTGGACTCTGCGATAAGAACACTTCCTACGCCTGGTCTTGTTATAAGTGAAATTTCTCATCCTTACTGCAGATAAGGTGTCTCGGTGCTGAAAGCATCCCCAGCTTCCATTTAACACGCTGTGAATGGAGCCCTGAGTGCTATGAAAAGCTCTCCATGTCCTCCCCGACTCACCTCTGCTCCTCTTCTTCCCTGGGTCCTGCAACCCCAAGAGTGATAGCTGCCTCTTCTCTGTCCATGCACCACCCTGCAGGCTCGCAGCTCTCACCCAGCCCTGACAGGTGTTCTCTCCAATGACATAAGTGGAAATGCTTTGTATATTTATTTGTGTCATTCATTAAAGCTATGGTTTCTCTCACCAGAACATTTTTCTCTCACCAGGACATACACCTGACAGGTGCCCCACTGGGGGCCGTTAAGACAGAGACCCTTCCCTGACCCAGTCTCTGAGAGCTGGAACTCCTTGTAAGCCGAGAAAGATGACCACAAACTAATGCATTAAATGGCTACGAGATACCACGTGGCCTACTCGGTTAAACCGTTGAAATGGCAAGCACCCCTCACTGGACACCCTCCAATCCATGCTGACCAGGAGAATTAGGCTGATACTCATGAGGACATGCTCCTAGTAAATAACTCTGTCAAAATGAGTTGTCATCTTTCCTGTGGTTCCCACGCACCATCCCACGTACCCTAGCTCGTCTCTGCTTCTGTCTCGGTTCTCTCAAAAGCACCCCCTTCTCCCCAAGCCCAGGGGCGATCTAACTGGGTGTCTCATATCACAGGGTTAGTGGACACCCTGGCAGATGCCCTCACGGGCAGGGGCCGTGACTGCCAGCCACCTAGGTGGTGACTTTCATCTTTCTCAGTGGCAATTTTTAATGTGCCTGCCCCTTTATCACAGCCCGTGTCCTTTGGAGCTGCATTTTGCTGTTACATCGCCACCCATGGCGTTCCACTGAGGCTCTCCAGGTGAGAGGTCATTTAAATCTTTTTCCCCACAGGACACGCCTCCTCGGGACAGTGTCTCATCTGTAAGAGTTGCTGGCCAAGTATTTACTGTAAGGATGGATGTGAATCTCGTTTATTAAGTGGGCTCAACTCAGTAAGGGAGCAAATATAAAAGGCTTGATTTCCTTCTCCAGCCTCTGCCAGATCTCAATTATGTATAATTATTTTAGATAATTAAGAGTCATAGTCAGCTATTTTAAAAGACTAGTACTGTTTAAATCGGACCTTCCCGTTCAGGGCGCCTCTCCCCTCGCAGGCTCAGAGGACGGGGGAGAGTGGTCTCTTCCGCCTCCTCCTTTCTCCCTGCTTCTCTCCAGCTCCTCACGCTCTGATGGCCCAGATGTGCTCAGGGCGCAGGGGAGCAGGGGACAGAGGCAGGGGCTGACTTTGCCGCACTGCGTGGTCCTCTCTCCCCACCCTGGGTGGAGCCTGGAGCCACCTCCAAGGAGGGCACCAGGCTGCAGCTCGTGTCTCCACCTCCCAGGGGGACACACTTCCCAGCATGCGAGATTCAGGGCAGGCTGCCCACTACGGCCGCTTCCCTGCCCTGCCCTTGGTGGCTCTGCCCAGGTGACTCCTGCACTCTCTAGGCATGGAACAGAGACAGCCAGGCATCATTCTGGCCCCTGCACGGGCTGTGTTACAACACACGAGTCCCAGTGTTTTGTACTTGGTTGAGGGCGCCAGGTATGTGGAGGGGACATTATAAAGATTGTGATCCTGCTGTGGGGGATATAAACGCCTGCTGCACAGCGGGTACCAAGGAGCGCATTGACGGGGGGAATCCAGCCGGACGCTCTGGCTGCTAAGACCCCAAATGCACACTCTGTGCTGGCTGGCAAATCTCCACTTCTCCGAGCTCCTCAGAATCCTCCTCCTCATCCCAACAGCTCCGTTCATTTCTCTTCTGGGAACCCCATGTGTCCCCCCAATTAACCAACTAAAGGGCACCTCCCTGGTACCACACGGGCCTCCAGCACCGCATTCCAGGGCGAGAGCCACAGTCTGTCCTAGTTGTTTAGTTCCTATGCCTCAGGGTCTATTAAATATTTTGAATATTGTCCTTGAATGTGACCCTATTTTGAGGGGTTTGGGGGTCTATTTATTTTCTACTGCTGCCATAACAAATTACCACATATTTATCAGCATAAAACAACGCTTGTTTATTCCCATAGTTTTATAAGGGAAATCCAGGCTCAGGCTGGCCCAGGTTTGCTCAGAGTCTCATGAACGGAATCAAGGTGGTGACAGGCGTTGGCAGGCTCCAGGCTTGCTCAGGTGGTTGGCAGAATCCCGTTCTCTGCAGTTGCAGGACTAAGGTCCTATTCTCTTGTTGGCTGTCCCCTGAGTGTGCAGGACTGGAGTCCCATTCCCTGCTGGTTGGCTGAGGGGGCCATTATCAGTCCTCAGTGTCACCCATGCTCTTGGCTCTCCCCCCATCTTCAAAGCCAGCAAGAGCAGCTGAGTTCTTCTCCAACCTTAGATCTCTCTTCTGGCATATTGCCACTCTTGACTCCAGCCAGAGCCCTCGGTCTGCCCGAGAGCTCCAGTAACCCTCTCTCTCGTCTACCCTGTCACAGGCAAGCCTGCAGAGCCCCGGCAGCACTACCTAAGTAGTGCCTGAGCACAGGAATCACAGGGAACAGGGGGATTTTTAGAATGCTTCCTACAACAGGAAGAGCTTTCTAGAGGAGTTCACATCTAAATTGAGATCCCAGGGCAGGAAAACGAGAGGGGAACGTGGAAGAGGATGCTTTGGAAGAAACTGGTGATTCATGGCCCAGGGACAACCCAGTACATTTGCAAGGCTGGAGTGAAGGGGGCATGGGATGAGGAGGCCAGGACGGTGAGGGCAGGTAAAATCCACCCGTATCGGGAGTCCTGTGCCCAGCTAAGGGGTTCTCAGGGAGTGTGCCCTTCATCGCCAACTCGGCATTGGGCCCACTTCCTCTGCTGTGGGATTTCATCTCTCAGGTGCCCAAGTAGAAATATGCTTCTATCTCTACATTTTGGAAGATTTTTTTTTTTTATTAGCAAGGCTTCTGCTTATTTTCCAGATGCCCAAGAAACCCTGTCAAGGACATGCCTCAAGTCCCCTGACCAGTTGTCCTCAATCTAAGAGGCCGAGAACACAACAGTTGCTTCTGACGCATGGGCCAGGTACAGCCGCTTACTCACCTTCTGGGTGGCCGCGCAGGAAGAGAGAGGTCCGCCTGCGTATTCTCAGGGAGAAACAGTGGGATTCTAGTCCCAGTGGTCGCTCATCATTTGAGAGAAGAAGAAGGGCAGAAAATGATAGGTACAATTTTCTACAGACTTTAATTATTTTTCATCATAAAAGTTCATCATAAAATTCATCATGAAATGAATATTTATTGCAGCCCTATTCATAATTGCTAAGTCGTGGAAGAAGCTGTAATTCCTTCTTAACTATCTGCCTCCCTTCTAAGGGCTATTGTGACAAGGAATCTGTCTACTTCGTCTTCTGGGTAGATGGTAGAGGGGAGATGGATGAAGAAGAAGAAATAATTATTGACTTGCCAGTGGGTGGTGTTTACAAAGCAACTGGCCCAGGCGCGCAGAGAAGCATTGGCTCTCTCTCTTCTTCCCCTGGATGCATTGAGACCCACAGGGTTTCACACTCTGTTTCCCTCTTTAACCAGTCTCAATGGACAGGGAGACAACAGCTGTAGGACGAAACATACAACGTAGACAAAATGCTAAACTTGCAAGTGCTAGCGAGTCTTAGGTGATACTGAAAAATAAAGCCACACGTCCCCCTAGAATGTGGCCAGAAGTCACAGGGACACACTTCGTAATGTTTATACATGTTTATGAGACACAAGAGCATGAATGTGGGGGCAGAGGGTTGGAAAGTTGGCACAAGAAACAGAGAGGGAGAGAAGAAACGCGGGCTGAAGACGGGGGACGCGGCTGTGCTCAACCTGAAGGCAGACAGGAATGTATCTTGGTTGGGATAATTGCCTCAACACGGAGCCCCTTTCACTCAATGGAATAACCTCGGCAACATGGACACCAATGTCTGGACACTAAGCAGAGGCCTGACTGGGGGCTTGAATGTGGAAATCAATGCTGAGCTGACCTTTGCTGGAAACCAGGGAGAGAAAGGGACATTCAAGGTGACAATTCTGGACAGAACCTGTGCAGCGGGTTTGCTCCAGGAGATGACAACCTCATACACCTTCTTTACTGATTGGTGACCTTGGCATTGACCCTGTCGACCTTGGAAGCATCTCCTGCCTGGCTGCTAAGTGCCAGGCACCTGCTTCCTCCTGACCCTGTAATGTGAGCTGTTTCTTGTTGACTGCTGGCTCTGTCCTTGCCCCTTCTCTGTGACTCCGACTTGAATAATGAGCTCTAAATATATTTTCTTGTTCTAAACCATTTTTCTTTTCTAATGCTAAATTACAAGGCTTGTGTGTGTCAGCAGGAAAAACGTGCCCTGTTTTTCCAAAGGATGCAGAGACGCTGCTAGACATTCTTCCAAACCACGGGGAAAGGGTAGGGGCGTTCCCACCGACTTACCAGCCCCAGAGTGGAGCCTCGTCCATGGCCAAGCACATTTCTGAGCAATTACCAGCCCAAATCCAAGCTCCCAATTATTTCCGAAAAAGTTTAAGATGAAGAAGGAACTGCTATGAAATATTAAAAATGAAAACCCACACACATACAGGGCACACATAGGGTGAAAGATCTCTGATCATATCTCTTATTTGTTGAGTCTAGTCAGGAACATCAGATCACTGAATTTTGCAGGGCTGCTCATAAGTCACACCAATTACGCCAAACCAACAGCGGCTAACTTTCTTTTCTTTTGTTTTTTTCTCTTGACATCATTATCTCCAGCTAATGGAGCTGGTGGTTATGGAAGAAAAAAAATCAGAGCTAGATGATATTGCATCTCCCTCTGCCGTGTTCCTTCCTAGAAAGCAGGGTGTTCCTGGAGCCATGTTTTGTTAGGTGAAATATCTATCTTACAGGGAACATGGCCTGCTGACTCTCGCCTGCAAGTGGAGCCCTTGGAGAAGAGTGCTTGTAAAGGATGAAAAAGGTGCCTAAAGCTGCCATACAAGGCTCAGCATAACAGACGTGGAGAATCGTATGTACAAAGGCCCTGTAGAAGGAAACAGCATTGCCCAGAGGCGGCAGGAAGCATCAGTCAGCCCTCCTGACGCACAGCATCTGAGTAACCTTGGGCAAGTTTCTTCATCTCTCTGTAACTGACTTTCCTTATCAGGTGGGTGGACACCTGCCCAGTAGCTTTTAAAAGTCACTACAAAGCTCAGGTGGGGTAATGGAAGGAATTGGAGTGCCAACTCTCACATCCCTATGACCCTACCTGGTCCGTTCCCTGCCTGGAGACTGATACGGACAAAACAAACCGAGAGACCAAACCTCGAACCAGCAACCCGATCAAGTTCAAGAAAGCAGCACCCCTTTTATTCCAATGCCCAGAGGTACAAATCTCTCCGTCCTTTTAAGTGGATTACCTGAAGAACACAAGACAGATTTTTATTATTCATCACTTCTGAAAGAAAACGAATTCTGTGTGTGACGTTACCTGGAAAAACCTATGACTCTGATTTAAAGCTAAACATTCTGCCAGGCTGAGGGGTGGGATCCATTACCCGCCCCTACCAGGCACACACCCTTGCTCACACGCCAACTTGCATGGAGATATAATTTGAATAGTCATTTTAAATTATAAAAAGACAAGGGGCCTTATATTCACAGGATGGGCTCTTCTCTCTGGGCAGCTCTGAATTAGCAAAAGCATCGAGTCCTAAAAATAACAGGACGGGAGAGGCACCCCTTTCAGAAGGGTTTGCATTAGCACTTTGATCACTTGCCCATCAAACTGTGCATTTCTGTATAGGAAAACGGAGAACAGCTTGTCTCCACAGTCTATTATAATTACCACTAAATGCTCCAGAAACTTGGCAGTTTTGAATTTCATAACACCCATGACTGACATTCCTAATTAATACTATTGTTTTTCTCCTCTGGCTGAATTTCCTGAATGCCAACATGCGTCGCATACACTAAAAACAGACATTAAAGAAAATAACGTCAGTGTTAATCGCCAGCACAAATATATCAAATGCCTCAGTGGCGTGTATAGAAAAGAACCGGCTTCCTATAAATAATGGAGCATCCCTCTCTGATCATCTTTATCCTTCTACGCTAATAAGATGATCGTTTTCCCGCGCTCCCCCCAACCCCGAATCCTCGTTCTTAGATTTCAGAACTGCATTTGGTGAAAGGCACACTCCCAGCTCTATTCTTCTCTTGCTTTGCTTTTAAGTTGCAGATTGAAACTTTCAAAGAAAACCTTCTAGCTTAAGTTAGAAATAGCATCCACTGGGCACTCTATAAATAGGGACTCCGCAGCAGAGAGCAAGATGGCCTGATCTGTGCTTTCTAACGGATGCCTCCCTGGTTTGTGTGGGGCTAAGAACGCCCGGCATTTGCTGATGTCCTCGTGTGCTTTGCTGGGTGGTTTCAGCAGGGATTTCAGTGTTGTGTACATGGCAGGGGGGCGGGGCATGTGGGCAGGTGCTTGCAGTCCGAATCCTGCCTTTGCCACTAACCCCTGGGCCACCATCTTTCCCTCGGCCTCTCTGAGCCTCAGTGCTTTCATCTGTAAAGTGGAAACCTGGGCTGTTGTGAGAATCCAATGAAAAATTAGCATCCTTAGCAGAGATGCTAGCACATAGTAAATACTAATTTAGGGTCACCGGGTTGACTTTTTCTCTTTTTTATTTCAGAATATTAAGGGGGTACAAATGTGTTTGTTACATTGGATACCTTGTCTGAGGCTTAAGTCTGGTCTTTCAGCGTGACCAGCACCAGAATAGTGTTTGTTGTACCGGACAGGTAAATTTTTGATCCTTCACCCCCTCCCCAGAACTGGAGACCATTATCCCAAAGGCAGCATCTCAGGAGTAGGTTTACTGTTAACACACATCCAAGTCTGTGGACAGGTCTAAGAAAAGTCCCAGGCACCTATTAAGAATGTGATAAATGCCCATAGTTAAACTAGGAATAAAGATAATTCTGTATAGGAGTAAAAAATAAAGGAATGTATCTGAGTCTAGATCAGTGCTTCTCAACCTTCCTAGTGCCGTGTCCCTTAATACAGCTCCTGTGGGTCGTGACCCACAGGTTGAGAACCGCTGGTTTAGATCAATACTGTGGAAAAAGGGCGGTGCCTGTGGCTCAAAGGATTAAGGCGCCGGCCCCATATGCCGGAGGTGGTGGGTTCAAACTCAGCCCTGGCCAAAAACTGCAAAAAAAAAAAAAAAAAAATACTGTGGTAAATGACGTTTGTCTCTTTTACAGGATCTCAGGTAGTTTCAAAAGGCAGGAAATTGAAAATGAAAATTAGCCCTTGTGACCTAAGAGGCACACACACTCATGCACAGGTCCATATATGTCCCTACCTTGTCCTGCGTGTACCAGTTCAACTGGTGTTGGAGGGTGTTTTTTTATAATTTTTAATTTTTTTATTTTTTGACAGAACCTGTGGACTTGGGCTGTAGAATGATTTTGCCTACTTAGCATTCCTATTTTGCTTCCTCGCGTTTTTTCTAACTCAGAATGTATTCATATTTACTTTCATTGTGCTAAAATACACATAACAAAATTTAAGAGTAGTGGCAATTAGTACACTGACAATATTAAGCAACCGTCTTCACTACCTGATTCCAGAACATGTTCATCACCCCAAGGAAACGTCATACACATTAATCAGCCACTTCCCAATCTTCCCACCCCCAACCCCCAATCTGCTGTCTGCCTTCGTGAATTTACCTACCGGACATTTAACATAAAGATAACCAAACAGTATGTGACCTCTCGTGTCTGGTTTCCTTCACTTATGATAACCTTTTAAAGGTTGGTCCACACCGTGGTGTGGATCAGTGCTTTGTTTGTTTTTATGGCTGAATAATATTCCCTTGCATGGACAGACTGCAGTTTGTTTATTCATTCTTCCACGGATGGACTTTTGTGTTGTTTCTGTCTTTTGGTTATTGTGATGAACATTCACATGCAAATCTTTGCATGGACATTATATACCTAGGAAGAGAACTGCCGGGTCACCTGGCAATTATTTAACTTCTTCTAGTTTTGATACTCTGATTTCTGCTCAGGAGTCAGTATTCCTTCATTGTGTTCTTTCCTTGCGGCTTGACCTCAGAAAGTCAATTCTCACCCTTTCCAACAAGACCAGCTTAGGGCTGAGAACCTGACCCAGGTAAGCCCAGTGAGCCCCAGCCCTGGGTTTTCTGCAGGAACCTGGCTCTGTCATGCCACTAGGTGAGCTAAAGTGGCAAAACACAGTCCAGAGCTGATGGTGACAATAGAGGCTGCCTAGGAATAAAGCCAAGCAGAGGAAGAACAAGAGAGAGGGAGAGAATATTTGAAGCGTCATTAGAGTGTCCAGAGTCTGCCATGCTTAGGAGGGAAGGCACACCCTTTTCAGCTACATGAGGAAACATTCTGTTCTTATTTAACTTGGCTTGAGTTGAGACCTTTTTCTGCTGTTGTCCGACTGTTCCTATCTGAGAGCTCAGGCAATATTGATAGATGGAATGATTAAGCAGAGATTGTCTTCATTTAAATTTTGTAACATACCATAAATATTCCATATGCATCCATTACAGTGACGCTTCCCCTAACCGAAGCATGGGCTTCCATCCCAAAAGCAGGTAAACAAACTGGGGCTGGGGGAACCTAATGTCAGAGGAGTCAAGAGTGTGCTCCAGCCAAGATAACCATGAAGGACCACGTGAATTGAACCAGAATGGAAGTAAGAAAGAGGACGGGGAGCCTGCTGCCCAGAGCCTTGCCGGACACAGAGGGACAGCAGTGGCATCTGATGATGGCAGGGAGGGGAGGGAGAATCCACTAGTTTAGGTAAATGAAGAGTCACTATACGTAACCCACCCACCTGATCCACCCAGTTCATACTTCTAGACAGCAGATGGTGGAGACACTTGGAAACATAGAATTCTCCTACTGATTACTCTAGTAACTATTCTCCAGAAGCTCCTGTGGTTATCAAGGCCACCCACAGCACTTTAGGCTACCGATCAAGCCTTTCTTTCAAAACACTGCTCTGTCTCCCTGATTTGTAAAGCTTTGTGTTAAGCCCTGAAAAAGGGTATGATTTTTGCTTCAAGGTTTATTCAGCTCAGTCAAAGACCTCCGAGGTGACCTTAATTTTATATGTTGGTGAGTTCTTTTTAAAAGCATGCTTGTTGATGATGTGGTTGCTGGAATTTTTTTTTTTTCCTGCTGGAAAAAGTGTTGCATTTGTAGAAATGCCTCATTAAGAAGCCAACAAGTGGGGCGGCACCTGTGGCTCAGTGACTAGGGTGCCAGACCCATATCCCGAGGGTGGCGGGCTCAAACCCAACCCAGGCCAAACTGCAACAAAAAATAGCCAGGTGTAGTGGCAAGTCCCAGCTACATGGGAGGATGAGGAAAGAGAATTGCCTAAGGCCAAGAGCTGGAGGTTGCTGTGAGCTTTGGTGCCATTGCACTCTACTGAGGGTGACAAAGTGAGACTCTAGCTCTAAAAAAAAGAAGCCAACAAGTGTGACCACTGCTACCCCCTTCAACGTGTTCCAATGTGATTTCTCAGTTTTTGCAGGGATGTCCTTACCATGGGCAGTTTCACTGTACCAATAAGCTACTTCACTATAAAGTCTCATTAGCAAAAGTTATCCTCTTGACTGACCTGTGTAGGTAATGAAGGGGTCAACTTACTTTTCTTCTTTCTATTTTGGAATTCTTAGCTTGGTGCTAGAGCTAAGCAAGAAGGAAAATGAATCCCAACCAAGTTTTTCCTGCAGATACAACCACTAGAGAGAATTAAATCAGAAGTAAACCAAAGGTCAATCAGGAAAAACAAATTTCAACCTATGGAGGGTTTGATCAACCCAAGTAATGCAAACCAGGTGTATGTAACCCTTTTGTATGCTTTTTAAAATTAACTATGCATGAGACCACAAAGAAAATCTCAAGATTTTTTTTAAGTTGATAACTATCAACTTAATGGTCTTAATTCACTCATATCAATCCTATAAAATTAGCAATCACCCCAAACTGGCCCCCTACCAAATCTGCATAGTTGATAATTTTAAAACACATTTCTAAAGAGAAAATCAAAATATAAATTACAAGCCATGTAGAAACAATGACTGTGTCATAGAACAAAACTGATAGGATACAGCCAAAGTCGTTCACAGAGGAAAGTGTATAGCCTTACACATATGTACTAGCAAACAAGAAAAAAATAAATAAACTGAGTTTTCAGCTCAACAATTGAGGGCCAGGAAAAAGAAAACCTAAAGAAAATATAAGAACATAAATGACAAAGTTGAAAGAAACTGCTAATAATACCAAAAAAAAAAAGAAAGAAAGAAAAAAAGGAGAAAAAAAGCAAGCAGCAAAAACACAGCAGAGTGTACCATTAGAGTTACATTCTTTTACTTTTTAAATAACGCAAACTAGGTAATGACTTGCCTTGAAAGTAGGTGGATTGAAATTTGAAAAGCTCTTAGAGCAGTTCTTGGAAAAACAAGCCAAACCCCCAGAGGCTTTGCCCCACCTTGGAGGCTTTGCCCCATTTCTTCCGCATGTATTTTATTAGGCAATAGCGTGAGTCACACAGGGCAGTCCATGTGGCTGGGAGATTTTCAGACATGCATACTGAGCAGCGGTAAAATCAAGACCAGTCCTTGCAGGGGTCAGCTGAAACCAAGTTACCTAACAGAAATCACATCTCTGCCACCCTGACATTTTCAAATAACAACTTCATGATGGTTCTTGAACCAGGAGAAATAGAGATTGATTTCCTATCCAGAAAAAAAGGGGAGATGTGGATCAGAGCTTCATCCTGGTTATACTTTATCTAACTAGACACTGCCATCCTGCCCTCAGGACATTCCCCATCACAACACCTGCTTTGCTCACTGTGGAATCCTCTACGGCTTATAAGCACCTTGTTTCCTCATGTATGTAAATTAAACCTTGTCTGTCTGTCCCCATGGGAATGTAGGCTGCAGGGAGATAGATCTGGTCTGTCTGCTTTGCTGGTCTACTCCTCGAGTCTAGGACAATGCCTGAAAGATACACAGA
The DNA here is from genome assembly GCA_963573935.1 of Arctocebus calabarensis. Lineage (NCBI taxonomy): Eukaryota > Metazoa > Chordata > Mammalia > Primates > Lorisidae > Arctocebus > Arctocebus calabarensis. Next base: position 14,009 of record CAUYON010093440.1, read on the forward strand.
ATAAAATGAATTTAATGAATGGAGTAACGTACCTTGTTGTGGGAATACAATGAGTGTGTGATCTTACTGAAGACTCTCATGAACTCTGTTTATTGTGCCAAGAAATTGTATGACCTTTACTCCATTTCATGGGTACTGACATAGAAAAAAGAAAAAGGGGAATGGAAACAGGGTAATAAGAGTCCATTTAGGCATTTCCGCCACACACCATGCACAGAATAGACGCCCCCCCACCTGACGAGGATGGTGGGCCTTCTCCCTCCCGGCTGCCTTCCTGCCCATCTTGGACATGCCCACCTGGGGCTTGGAAAGGTTCTGTTCAATCAGAACCAGCTCCTGCAAGCCTCTCTCAGGCGCATCCTTGCACTTTGGCACCGGCTCACAGAGGAGTTGACACGTCTAAAGTATTTCCCTTGTAGAGCCTGACATGCTGGAGGGGGTGGCAGTTCTGACAGCTGCGTCCTGATTAGCCTATTCACCCTTTGACATTTCCTCAGCACCACTTCTCTTTCGACACCTTCGTGCCAACAGCCCCTTTCAGCAGATACCCTGAGAAGCTGTAGCCTGCCGACATCGGCCCCCTCCTGTGGACTCTCAGGGCACAGAGCAGCTCTGGCAGGCATGTAGGTGAGAACCCTTTGGACACAGTCAGCCTCGGACCCACGGTTAGGGCCCGAGGCTCTGGGACATCCTCAGGGTTCTGAGAACTATTCTGAAGATCTTCCACTCAGTCCGAATTTTCCAGGATCAGTTCTAAAATCAGGGACACTCAGCAAACACAGGGAAACAGCTAGAGAAAGTCCAGCCATGCGTCCAATCTTCCATTCATCCACTGAAAATTTACCGAGTGCTGACTACAGGCCAAACACCAAGCCAGGTGCGGCTTCTACGATGGTGACCCAAGCAGCAGCTGGTCAGGGGAGCAGCTCATGCATGATCCCAGATGTTTTGCCAATTGTGAATATTTCTGGAAATGTAAAGAACAGGGTGGTATGTGAGATAATAAAGGGTAACTTTCAGGAGGAAGGAGGTCAGAGAAGGCCCATCAGTTGGATGGCCTTAAACCTGAACCTGGAGGAGAGGAAGCCACATGCTTAGATGGTGCTAGTTATTTGGGGAAGAGAGGTCGATGAGCTCAAGGACAGAAAAGAGCTTGTTTGGGGAGCGACAGAAGGTCTGTGCACGGGCAACAGATTCTGCAATGGGACAACAACTAGGTAAGGACAGAGAGCTGAGCACACAGGACCTGGCATGCAGGGTAAGGAATGGGGATGATTTATTCTGGGGACAATGAGAAGCCAGAGGAAGATTTCAGACCAGGAATAGAATTATCCTTCCATTGAATTCAAGAACTAGGAAAAAAATGAAAAGGAATTTGAACCATGTGGACCAAGTACCAGCCCTTCCCAGTCATGGCCTCCTCAATTTCTGACATTCAAAGCACAGTTGCTAAAACAAATCATAGTTTCTCCACTCCAACTAGTTTACTGGCAATCAGACGACTGGGGCCTGCCGAAGAACCTCTGAGAGAGGGAACCAGAATCTGCATTTTTTTTAATTTTCAAGGGCCCTTCATAGTTATATACCTTTATAGGGCACACGTTATATATTGGTAAAGGCATACAATGTGCACTAATCAAATTAGGATAATTGAGGCATCCGTCCTCAGGTATTTCTTTGTGCACAGAAAATTCCAGTTCCACTAACTTTATTGTTGATTGTAATCACTTTGTTCTGCTATCAAATACTATTCGTCCTATCTATCTAACTATATTTTTGTGCCCATCAGCCACCCCCACTTTCTCTTCTCCACCCTTCTCTGTCCTTCTCAGCCTCTGGTAACCCATGAGAACAATTGTTTTTAAAATTTAGCTGCCACCAGAATCTATCTGTATTTTTAAGGAGCTTGCAACTGACTTCAGTGCACAGCTTTTGCTTGAGAGTCCCGTGCCAAGAGATAACCATCTCTTCAAGGTATTATTGCTTAAATGAATTTAGCTGCTCCAAGGAATGATACTGAACAAAGTAGTCATGCTGAGAAGATGCGGGCGGGAAGGGCGGGTCTCCATGGGCGACCACGGCACTGTGGATGCATCTGTCTCCTGGATGCAGGGTCCTCAGAAGTGGCCCTGACATTCACAAGCTGAGGAGTATCACAGAAGGTGGAATTTCCTGGCTGGTCCATGAAGGGAAGCCCCCAGGAGAATACGTGCTTCAAGGGGGACAAAAACAGGAGCATCATGGCAGCTGCCCTACCACACATCAGCTACCACCTGTAAGGTGCCCAGCTGCCTTTGAATGTCTTTGATGTGTGAAGCTGGGGAGGCTAGGACAAATGCAGGCAAGAAGGAACCAGAACACGGCGTGGTCCCTCCAGCTTCCCAGCTGCATCCACATTGGTTGGTCACAGGCATCTCCTGGACTCATCCCTATCACACCCAGCATCGTGCCCTGCCCGGGCAGGGGCTCTATAACTGTTGCCTGTGATCAATCAATATATCTGCTACCTGTGGATGAAGCTAATATTAGCTCGCAGCCCCTAAGCTCCTACTTACCAGTGATTACTTGACTAAAACTACTTTCGTTGGCTCTAGAATGGGATTTCTTAACCTCCACACTCTCGGCATTTGAAGCCGGGTCATTCTCCGTTGTAGGCAGCTGTTCTGTGCATTACGGGATATTTGCTGGATGCCAGTAGCAACCTGTTACCCCAGTTGCAAACATTGCCAGTTGCTAAGACAACAACGGATACCGTTGTTTGAGCATCTACTGTGTACTGGCACTATTCCAGCCATGCGGTGGACAGTTTTTAATCTAATCTTCCTGATACAATGGTGACATGGCTGAGGCAAAGGGGCAACTGTGCAACTTAGAAGTGGGGGAACTGGACACTGACCCTAACTCTGTCCAGTTCCAACTACAACTAGAACTTCAGGCCACTACTCCACACCGCTTTCATGTTACGAGTGACTTCGTTATGACAAAGGTTCAAAGGGATTCCACACAATTCCTTCCTTTCATGTGCTTTAGATTTTTGTTAACAAATTTTTAAAGAAAAAAAAGACTATCATGCCATGAAAATTGTAGGAGACTACTTCAGGCGAGCAGTTCTCACAGTGCAGCCACTCTTGTAGGGTGATTTGCCACGTCAAGACTCCCTCGTAGCGGGCGGCATCTGTGGCTCAAAGGAGTAAGGCGCCGGTCGCATATGCTGGAGGTGGCAGGTTCAAACCCAACCCTGGCCAAAAACCGCAAAAAAAAAAAAGACTCCCTCGTAGCAACACTAAGATGTGATTTGCGTGTCCCCTCTCATTTCCTCATGCGTGTAGAGTTTTCCAGAATGGGTCGTGGTAGCATTGCTTTAACAGATAACAATATGTGGTCATGTATCTCTGCATGCCACGTAGTTATCATTTTAATTTCCATTATAATAAACACGGAGAAAGAGAGAACTCATCTAAACAAAGTCATCGATATTTTTTTTAATAATTTTATTGAATCATAATTATGTACATTGGTGCAATCACAGGGCATCGATATTTTTTTAAGAGCGTAAAGGGGTCCTGAAACTGAACAGGTTTACAATGACCGCTCTCGATGGGAAGAGACTCAAAGGTGTAACAAATGGAACGCATGAACTTGGATGAAATCACAGTTTTTTTGAAGGGGAGTTTCAAGAGCAGAAGTGGAGGGGTGTTGATCAAAGACTGCCAACTTTCAGCTATGAGAGGAATATGTTCCAGGGACTCCAATCTGCAGCAGGGGAACTGTTTTGTTTACTTGAAATGGGATAAGAAAACAGATCTGAGGCATCCTCATCACACACACACAAATTGATAACCATGGGTAGGACGACTGAGTTAATTAATTTGATTGTGGTAATCATTACACAAGGTAAACAGATCCCAAATCATCGTGTTGTGTGCCTTGACTGTACAATTTTTCTCAGCTAAATCTTTTAACATTTCAGAAATTTATTTATTTTTGTTCAATTAAAAAAAATCACTGTGTTCTGTTTTGAGAATATAATTTAGCTTATTTACCAATTGGGAAGCATTTAAGTTGTTTCTGTTCTTTTTCCATCACAAACAATGCTTCGGTAAGCAAACCCCTTGCATATATCATTTCAGACATGTGCAAACACATTTGTAGACTAGATTCTTTTTTTCTGAACATTTTAGAAATTTAAAAAGTAGATACAAAGGACATTTGGGAGGCAACTGGGAAAACTGAATATATACTAGATAATATTAAGGAGTTATTAATTTTCTTGGATGAGTGACTATTGTGATTATGAAAGAGAATGTTCTTAGGAGATGCAGGCTGAAGTTCTGAGGAATGATACCTCCAACTTATCATTCTCTCTCCCTCTCTCCCCCCAACACACATGCAGAGGTTTATTTTCATATACATACATGCAGACAAACCAGAGGCAGCAAAATACTCACTGTCTTTCCATCTAGGAAGTGGGTATGTCCCATACATGATGTGATTCATTTCATGTACTATTCCGTTAAGTTCGCTATATGTCTGGTAATAAGTAAGCTGGGAAAATAATTAGAAGGGGGAAGAACAGATTCAACTTTGGGCCAGGAAGAGATACACAGGGAGAAAACACAGGCGGCCTTGGAGTTTCTCTTTGTTCCTAAACTTCACAAGGGGAATGCGGGGGTGACATGAGCAGGTGACAGAGCTGAGTGAAGGCGCCCAGCCACATCGGAGCGAAGCCAGGGACTGTGACGGGGGCTCACCACCTAGACCCCATTTCTGACGTTCCCTCAGGTCCGTGCTCCTTCTTCTTGGGTGTGTCGGTAGTTCAGCCTCAATCTGCACAGCAGCAGTCGCAGCCGTGACCGAAGCCAGCTCAGAATCCTTCCCGCTCCACCCTGGGCATCTCGTCCCATCTCCCCGGCTACTCTGAGCGTCTGACCTCATTCTCCACTCCGCCAGCGTGGGCGGCTCTCGGACGCAGCAGGCATCCCAAGGCACCATTGGCTGTCCTGTTTCTGGATCTGTTGGGTTTATCAGCTTAGCTCTAAACCAGTTACTTGTTCTAAGCACCTTATCTCTATGGCAAACACAAAAAAATATATAATGAACCGTGTAGAGGAAGAAATGTCGAAATCACCTGAGCAGAGCAAACAGCAACCATAAATTCCACATCTCCTTGAGAGATGATGCAAACAGCCACGCAGGATAGCACCTGGGCGATTTAATAACCCTCAAAGAACACAACGCAAAACACATGGCATTCGTCACTCACGCTGGAGTAACAGAATCCACAGTCTGGTGTAAGCATCGGGAGAGCAGTGTCTCCTCCAGGGTTCCAGCTGTGAAAGGATTAGCCAGTGATTCCTTCCTGGCCAGTGGGCACTCCCGCAAAAGCCCAGAGAGTGTAGGGAACAAAGTTGAAGGAGGAGAGCCTTCTGGTCACAAAGACTCAGCAGGAAGTTAAGAGCTGGCAGCAAACTACCCTCTCCCACTGGGGCACTTAGCAATACCGGGTAAGGGCAGCCATTCAACCAAAGGACCTCAGCTCTAAACGTCAGTTCCCCGATCTCTGCTCTCCAGGTCCCCCAATCAACCTGAGTCTCATTCCCTCTGAATGCAGAAAAAGACATTCACATCTAACCCAGATGTGCTTACCTCTTTTTGTGTGTCTTGAACCCTTTGGTGTAATGAAGACAATGAACCCTTTCTCAGAACATTATTAAATTCATAAAAATGCAAGGTACCCCGAAAGGTTTCCCCTCTAAAATCGCCATCCATAGGAAAAATGGGAAACTGTAGCTAAATGTGCCTTGCAAAACATTCATTAGAAGATTTTACAAAATACTTACAAAACCACCTGCACACGTCGGCCACGTCTTTGTCAAATTTTTCAATCAACACTTTGTAAATAAAGATACATTTAGCTGCAATTTCTCATTTTCCCTAAGTATGGTGACTTTAGGGATAACCTTTGGGGTACCTTGTAGAGTAAAGGGACTTTAAAAGACACCAATAAGGGTGGCACCTGTGGCTCAAAGGATTAGGGAGCTGGCCCCATATGCCATAGGTGGTGGGTTCAAACCCAGCCCTGGCCAGAAACTGCCAAAAAAAAAAAAAAAAAAGACACCAATAATATTGCCAATTGCGGTGTCAGAACAGATATCTCTTTGTTAATTTAAGATTTTAAAAAAGCTCTAGCAGCGGGCCGTTCAACCACCCTAATTTCCAAGTAGTACATGAAAAATATTTCTAGGTTGCTGCAACAACTATAACGTGATGGGAAAATATCTGCTATTTTATCAATTACAAAAGAACAAATCCTGCTAAGAGCTACTGTGGTTTGTTTTCTACCTTCATAATTAGAGGAAAGTCTAATTTTTCAGTTACAGAGACCAGAATACTGAGCAGTGGATCACCTGTAAACCGCATTGGGGGGGATGAAGGTTATTTCTGGCTCCAGAGCTCAGCCTCTCCACCAGGCTTCATACTCTTCTAGCCCAACATGACTCTACTGGGTGTGGTAACCCTTCCTTCATCCCCTGCCTCCCTCAACTGGGAAAGGCTTCTTCTTCTCCTGACCTTGCATTCTTTTAACAAGGTCTATGCATTTTGTTCATTGATTCATCCAACATGCATCTCTTGGGTACCTATGATACATTAGTCATGTGACAGGGAAGGCCAAGCCAAGAAAATGAACAATAACAACAACAACAACAACAACAAAATAAATACATAAAGGACACAGTTCCAATCACCAGAAGCTACAAATCCTTCCTTTTCTAAAACTATAATCTTTCTGAGGTCAGGAGAGCCACATGCCTTATGCTCACTCTGTAACCCCCAGGGCTAAGCAGGGTGACCACATACAGACATTCAAGGACTCGTCAGGTGACGGATACTTGTGGGACAATGTGAGTGGGTGGATGGGTGGATGGATGGATGCTTGATGGAGGGAATATCTTTCTGATAATCATTATGCTCAGATGCACCTTAACTCCTGAGCTAAAATGGCCAGTTTTCTTTCTCAGTCTGGTACAAGGATGCTGAAGACCCTTCCATGCCAATATTCACGGTCAAGGTAAGGGAATGGTAGAGAAGAAATGACCCATGCACAGAATGAACTGGATTGGAAACATGCTGTCATTCATCCAAGGCCAAGAAGCACCACTCCAAGTCTCATCAGGTAAATCAAGCGTCCCAATCTGCTCATCAAAGCCAGATGATGACCTAGGAAGATGGTCACACCAGGTTCATGCTCAGATGGGACAGCCTGGCTCCTCACAGCTTATTTCGGCCCCCAACTTGGATCACTACGACAATTTTGATCTGGTTGAATTGGGACACCTTTCCAACTCCAAATGTTGTCTTAGTCTTAGGCGGGTTTGACCTTCCCAACAGGTGGTTTTCCAGGGTTCTCAGATAGCTAAAGGGAACACAGTATCCCAGGTCTGTTGGCCTTTCTTCATCCCCTCTTCCCACCCCACCTGCTGGGTTAACCTGGGGTTCCTTCTCTGTGCAACTGACTTGCAGCCACATAGCAGGCATCTTCTCCAGCCCCGCCCTGGAGTCTAGATCTGGATATAGGACTAAGAACCTGTGGGTCTCAAACCAAACCCTCCTCATTCCACAAGTGAACAGTGATTACCTTGATGTGAGACATGAGCCCCAATGTACTGCTCAATATATCAGACTTTGGTCAGACATTCTAGGCTCACATTCTCATTCTACCACTACTAACTGGCCCTACGTCTATGGGTGCTTTTTTCATTCTAGGCCCAATTTCCTCCTCTGTAAAGCCGAGATAGTAGGATTGTGTCTTGTAACATGGACTTAGTGTGAGAACGACTATAAAGGGTTTGTTATACAATAAGTATCTATATGTTAGCTGTTACTAGTGATGTTGTTATCAGGAAAGCATGATTCGAAGACAGCTCGGAGCTTTCTCTGAAGCTCGTGAAAATAAAGATCTGAACCTCAACCAGATCATTCCCAAAGCAAAATTAATAGACATATTGATTGTCAACCAAGAGACACATGTCACACCTATTCAGAGAAGTCTATTTATCAGAAAACTTGAGTGTGGCTCAAGGATCTATAGATATTTTGTTGTGTTCCTATTTTATAAAAAACTAAAAGTAATAATAACTGGGAGGAGGTGATGGATTGGTTTATGGCACAGATCTCTGATGGTTTCACAGATGTATTCTTAACGCTAAACGCATCAAGTTGTAAACATTAAATATGTGCAGCTTTTTGTATATTACTCATACTTCGATAAAGTGGTTTAGATTTTTTAAAATGCAGCCAGCATTTTTAAATGAATGAAAGGGACTTGTAAGGCACATTAATAATGATAATCATATTAACAAAAATAACAATTTTTAGCTGTATGTTAGCTACTATGCTAAGTGCTTAAGAAGCAGATTTCTTTCAGCCTTTGCAGCAACCCTCTATGAGAGATATTATCGTTCATATTTTATAAAATGAGAAATTTGAAAAAATCCACATAGTCCAAGTGATTTCCCTACGTACCTGCAAATCGGAAGGAATAAAACAAGAATTTGAACAAAATTTTCCCTAAGCCCAACTCATTCATGTTACTAATATTTTGGCTATCATTGCTCATAATTGACATTATTCTTTCCTCCAGAACAATGATTCCAGTCAATCTTTCAATAAGCCTTGATTGAATACCTACGACAAGTCTGACACTTTGAAAATGGCTGATGAAACAGGGTGAGGACACACACAAAAACCAGCCTTCCCTAGAGCTCAAAATGTAGAGACACGTAACAGAGTTACTTAATCAACAACTACATGTGCTTTTGAGAAATAATTTCCAGTGCACAACATTTCCATGGAGAGAATAGAGTCACAGGGAGGCTTCAACGGCAACGTCTACTAGTTAATACTGTTTGCAAACCCAAGGCTCAGGTATATTTTCAAGTTCCAGGAAGCCATGAAATGCCACACCTGCCCTCCCCACCCCCTGATGCCCTCCAAGGCCGCGTTCTGCCTGTGAGCTGGGGAGGATGTTCAAACCACACACCCACTTCATCCGCCTGCAAAGCTTGAGCAATAAACAGAGCAGTTGGCTGGGTAATAGGACGATGGCAGCACCCCACCCTATCACTCCCTTTGCTATTTAAAAGGAACCCTTTGGAAAATTCTGGGAAAAGACTTAAAGCACCATTCAACACTGAACACAGCCACGCCCCACCCCCATGTTCTTCTAGGCAGCTGTTCTACAGACGTCACTTCCTGCCAGATGCATTAGTAAAAATCCTCAATCGACCTCCACCCCCAAGTGGCGGGAGAATGTCTGAGACTCCTGATGGTCTTTCCACTCTCAGGCAACAGGGCTCTTGATTAACTTTTTTTTTTTTTTAATAATTTTATTGAATCATAATTATGTACATTGGTGCAATCACAGGGCACGATTCATATACATTCAGAAATATTTTGATCATACTGTTACAGATATCCTTCATGGCATTTCCTTGATCACTAT